>VMDR010000692.1:0-99353 GCA_007922815.1 Macrotus californicus | reverse complement strand
ATTTTCAAGAGGCAGTGGAGAACAGAGATGAGAGCTCATGCTCCAATGTCAGACTGGGTTCAGACTGGCCTGACCACTTACTGGCCATGTTTCACCTTTCCAAGCCTCAACAGTGCCTAGTTCATGGCACTGTGAGGGAGGGGGTGGGTGGGGGGTGAGGAGTGGGGAGGGTGGGGTTCAACGAATGAAATCATGTAAACCAGCCCTTTTCATTACCAGCTCAGCCTTAGCTGCAGACAGCTACTCTAGTATTTACCTACTGTTGTCTTAAAGTCGATTCATTTTTAACGTGCTCTATTACTCTGGTCTCATCCTAGGTGATAATACCCATGAAGTCACACTGTGTGTTCTTGTAACACTTTAAAACAGACCACATAATTATTAATCTGTAACATGTGACTCAAATGATCTTGCTCACCCCTTGATATGCCCACACCGCACAGAGATAAACCCCGTGGCCTGACCCATCAACCATCCATCCTCAACCCAACCTCAGCTTTGGCTAGAAGTGTGGCCCATGTTTTTTCAATTCTACTTCTTCCTGTGATTTCTGTTTTCTCAAAGGATCCCTAACACAAGTCAGGAGACAAAGGTTCAGATGCTCTGATGATGTTTCCGGCTTTTTTATTTCACTGTGAGCACAACAAATGAGGCGAAATCGCCTTTAAAAACATGCTTTCACAATCAAAAAGAGCAAATATCACCCCGTGTCTTTGAAGACTCGATGAAAGTTATAGTGACAGAACTTGTCTTGGACAGAAGACATCAGTTAAACCAGCAAACCAAAACATTCTGGTTCTAAGACCGCCGGTGTCAACCAAGCTGCTTCTTCAGGCCCTTGATAGCTGCTCTCAGGCTGAGCTTCCAACACAGGTGGAGAAACACCTCTCAGAAATGTTTCCTTAACACCTTCTGTCCAAATGCTCTGTCAGGCCCTGGTAGAACTTGTGTCCTGGGTGGGCAACCACTTCTTCCCTTGAAGAAACTGGCTGGGAACCCTGACACATCACCTACCTCGCCAGTCTGTCAACATACAACTCGGAGGCGGGTCCTCCGTACAGTACGGTCCAAGAAAGATTGCGAAGCTTTATATTTTGGGCTCTCTGGTGCCTGATTGGTTTTTCAGTCACTCAAAAAAAAAAAGAGACCATTAAGAGCCCTCCATATTCCAGGCTCTGAACTCCAGGTACTGGTGGAGAACAAGTAGGTATTACCTTTGTTCTAGGTCTCTCTAGTTAAAACACCCGCTATAATCATAACTAAGTGAGGTGTTGTCTCCAGGCAGCTTCTGTGAGCTTTCCAGTATATTCCCTCTAACCCCACCACCAACCCATCTATACACTCTCCATCCACTCACCCACCCATCCAGCCTTCCTTCCATCTACCCCCTTAGCTACCCAGCCATCCAATCATCTATCCTTCTACCCACCCATTCCCCCACCCACTCATTCAGCAAGCATGCATCAGCACCGACTTCAAGGAGCTAACACATGGAGGAATCAAAGATGATTAAAGTACTCTCTTTGGCTTCACAGAAAGTACAGTGAAAAACACTGGCTGAGGGTGGACTTAGAAGTCAGACTGCTTGACTTGAATTCCAGCTCTACTTCAAGCAAGTTACTTAACCTTTCCATGCCTTAGCTTTTGTTTTTTAACTTTTTTAAATCTATAAATCAGGAGTCATGAAACTTGCCAGGGAAAATGGGCAAAAGAGCCAGGTGGTCAGCACTATAAGTTTAAAGACCAAGTGGCCTGAACTGTGGCATCAGATAGAAGAGTCACTGTGGGACCTTAGGCAAGTCACCCAACCTCTCTGTTTCTTACCTGTAAAGTGGGGATGACGATGTATTCGTTGTGGGATTAAAGAGAACATGATGGTAAAAGCGGCCACTACCTGGCAGGCAGTAGGTCCTTTCTGGCCAGCCTAGAAGAGCCTGCACAGGGCCCAAGTTCTAAACCCCCAGACTAGTCTCCAGGGAGCTGTGTCCTCCCTCTGGGTCAACTTGTGCTTTAAGGGGAACATAAATTAAAGCTGCCCAAAGCTCATTACCTTAAGTGATCCTTCAAAAGAGCATAGTCTTTCCAGCAGCCTCGAGTCATAAAAGGACATGAGCATCCATGTGGGGAGACGAGCACTTTGTAACCTGGCCCAGGGCTGTCCAACTCTGCCCATTAAATCCAGTCCTGTGTGACACTTGCTGGGAGTCATAGCCCCCAGCACAGCCAAAAGGGCCTAATAACTCATAAAAAAGGAACACTTTCCCCATAAGGAGTCTCTCAGCTGGAGCTCTGGCCCCAAACTCTGTCCTTGCTATGATATTTGTGAAGGAGGCCAGATTGCAGATGCAACATCCTTTGGCTCCTCTGAGACAGGCTAGCTCCCTGGGACCTGGAAAGTTTGCCACGGAGGAGACAGGATGACGGATTTGGCAACTACGACTACCCTAATTAGCAGAGCGGCTGGAAGAGTTAGAAGAGGACAGAGGGGAGGGCTGGGTGTACAATCAGGGATTTCCAAACGCTCAGATACTCAGTCCCGTCTCTTGCCTACCCTCTAATCACCCAGCTCTTTCAGAGTTCACTCAAATGATCCCTCCAGTCCTCCCTAGATGGTGCCTTCTGCTCTGATACTTCTTTGTCACTCAAAACTATCCCGCTATACTCCCCTTTCTCAAAGGGACATTGGGATTTTCACAGATACAGCTATCTGCACTGTAGCTGGGAACCTCCAATCTGATACAGTGGGAAAGCAAGAGGACATAGGGTCCAAGAATAGGAGTCCTGGATTCACCTTCAACCTACTGCACGATCTGGGCTATGGGACTGTCCTGGTGAGCCTCAGTTTGCACATCTGTGAAACAGGTGGAGAAACAAAACACTCAGAGATGTGAAACCGTATGTTGGGACCAGACCACGTGTATCCCGCAGCTTGGAGGCCAGGCTCTGAGAGCAGCTGCTGCCGGGAGCCTCCTCACTCCCAGAGTGAGACTGCTCCGTTCCCCCTTGGAGGGAACACAGCCTGCACCCAGGGTCAGCCAAGGGATAGTGCTCATAATGGTTCCCAGAAACAGGACTAAGGAGAGATTTCTTAAAAAATTCAATTTCCATTATTCACTAAGTAAAAACAGAAGTGCATCTTGCTCTCTGACCTGTGACATCCCTACCCTTCCTCTTAGAACAGTGTCAATGGTTTTATGGGGATTTGTTTTCTGTTAAAGCAGCTTCATTGAGCTATCATTCACATACCATAAAATCTACCCTTTTAAAATGTGCAATTCAGAGCTTTTTAATATAGTCACAAGGTTGTGCAACCATCATTACTACCTAATTTTAGAACATCTTCATCAACCTAGAAGGAAAGCCCATGCCCTTTAGCAATCTTATTCCTCCCTCCCCCAAACCCTGGCAACCACTGATCTACTTTCTGTGTCTACGGATTCGCCTATTCTGTACCCTTCATGCCAATAAAATCAGACAGCATGTGATATTTTGTGTCTGGTGTTTCTCACTGAGCATAATGCTTTCAAGGCTCAGCCACGTATCAGAACGTCATTCCTTTATGGCTGAGTAATACTCCATTGTACAGCTGTACCACATTTTGTTTATTTATCTGTTGATGAGTATTTCAATTGTTTCCACTTTTTGGCTAATGAGTAATGCTACGAACGTGTATGTACAAGTTTTTATGTGGACATATGTTTTCATTTCTCTTGAGATGTACCGAGAAGTGGAATTGCTGGGTGATATGGTATGTTTAACATTTTGAGGAGCTCCCAGACTGTCTTCCACAGTGGCTGCACCATTTTACATTCCCACTAGCAGGGCAGAGGGTTCCAGTTTCTCTACATCCTTACCAACACTTATTATTGTCTGTCTTTTTTATTTTAGCCATCCTAGTGGTTATAAGGATTTTCAAAGAACTTTGTTTTCCTTGATTCCAGCTCAGCTTGCTCCCACCCCAAGCAAACACTACTGTTTTTCCCAGAGCCTTACAGGCTTTCTTTTCAGACAATCAACTGAGATTCGGAAGTTGGGGGTCGGGGGGAATTATTACAATTAGAAGATCTGCAGAAGCCTCAGAAGATAACAGGTAAATGTAAAGAGAAAACATACAAGAAAAGTCATAAGCTAGAGCCCCCAACCCACCAGCACAGTAGTCTCTAGGGTTCTGGCTTTGAAAAGCAATAACTTACGTAACTTGGGGTATGATGAGAGCAGCAGAGAAAGGGTCCTATATTTCTGGCCCTTAGCAGCAGCTGCACTGCTGGCACATGGACCTGGCCTCACTCTGACCACTGGTCCTAGCATTCTGGCCTTCTCTGGGACCAGAGAAGAGGCTAATGATAAAGGGCACAGGTGTTGGAATCCCACCTCCTGAGGTCAGGACCCGGTTCTGCCACTTGTCAGTCCAATGACCCTAGGTCAGTTGCTTAAACTCCCTGCCTCAGTTTCCTCATCTGTAAAATGGAGATAATAACAGTGCTTGCCTTCCCAGGGTTTATGAGATGATATGCATGAATGAGGTAGGTGCACTGCTCAGCACAGTGCCTGGCAGTTTTATTTGCTACCATCGGTTTGAGCTAAAGGCCAGGGCTGGATTAATCAGGCAGGGCTCCTCAAGGTCTTACAGACATTGGTTCTAGTCCCACCTCTGCCACCAGCTTGCTGTGTGACACTGGATGAACCCTTCTTCTCTCTGGGCCTCAGTTTCCTCATCTGCAAGATCGGCACCATAGCTGTTGGCCTGAGCACCCAGCCCAAAACAGGAGGACACTTGAACATATCTTCCTCCTGTCATCTCTATTCTGGGATTCAGGCCACAGGGAGACGGAAAGGGAGAGCTACTGCTGCCACCTCGAGCAGCTGCAGAGGACGCAGTGGCTGCAGACTCCTGATGGGCACTATAATTTCATAGCCACACACCACATCTGAAGCTGCCAGCAGCTGCGAGAGGGGCTGTTTGGGGTTTGTGTGTGTGGTGTCTGAAAAACAGTCCCTCTTTCCCACCCCTCCCTTCCACGTGGACACAGCCAGCCAATACCAATAGTCACAGCAGCAACAACAATAACAGAAGCAGAAGCCAGAGATTTCAGGGTGTTCACTACGTGCCAGATGCCATATGACTTCTCTCCAACCACTGTATCCTGTAGGTAGTAACCTGCCCACTTTACAGGTGGAGAAACAGGCGCTGGCAGGGTGAGTGCAGAGCCGCGATCTGAACACTGGGGACCTGGCCTCGGAGCCTGTTCTACAGAGCCTAGGCGACACTGCCTCCTGCAGCGATAGCAGCTAATGTTTACTGAGCACTGAGCTGAGTGCATCTTGTGGGTCATCCCATTTGATCCTCTCCACCACTCAGTAAGGCAAACACCACTATTATTTCCATTTTTCACCTGGGTAAACTGGGGTTCTGTAAAGTTACACAACTTGTCTGAGGTCCACTCTCCTATTCCTCTTCCGTCATCTTCCCTCAGACAGAACCACAAGCAGATGGCTTGCAGCTGGACCCACTCACTGGACACGTTCATTCATCTGGTTCACTGCCACCCTCTCTGTGCCAGGAGACGTACATGCAAATGTGCCAGATGTGCCAGCACACAGAAGTGTCCACAGTGCAACTGGCACAGGAGGGCAGGAGGGCAGGGACTTTCTGACGTGCATGAGCACACAAGTCACATGTGGCCAGAGTGGGATGCCTGGATGGGGACACAGAGGAAATCAATCACACGGAGCCAGGCAGAGATGACCACACGAAGGCTCAGATCCAGAAGGGAAGGTGATGAGGCAAGGACAACATACCTGGACCCAGACACAAGGCAACACACATGCACTCTCATCTCGTGGCTCATCTTGTGGTCTTGTTGAACTCTATCCACCTCCTTTGCCCCAAACGGGGAAGAAGAGTTTTCAGAAAAATGCTTCCCTTTGCCAAAGGCCTTTAAGATCCTATAAATCCACCCTGCTTCTCAAAGGCAGAGGCTGCCAGCTGAGAACAGATGCCTGGGACATGTCTGCTGACCTGACACCCTCACATGGGCCAGAGCCTGGGATAGATGCTTCTCTCCAGACCCAGCACCAATCTCACCTCCTACTCCAGGAAGCCTTCTCTGACTACTAAAGCAGGTCTACCGGGAAGGTATAAGGCTTAAGCTTCACACCTGCATGGGTCTCTTTCAAGGCTCTACAAATCATTTCATATTCTTAACTATATATTCTTTTTCTTAAAGAGAATGTCCCAAGTTGGGTAAGCTTCAGCCACCCCTGCCCAGCCACACCTATTTGCAGAGGCCCCATTCCCCTCTACATGCCCCTGTATCCATGAACACCCCTTATCTGGTGATCTTAGCTTTTGACAGGTTTTCTCTCCCTCACCAAACTTGGGGTCCCTCCTGCCAGCTCACCTTATTAAACTCTGCACATAGCAGGTGTTCAATTAATACCTCCTGGTTTTAACTGATTCACAGGACAAGCACCTCCAGCCAGGTCCCCTGTGTGCATCTGTGAGCAGACATAGATTGAGATGTACAAAGTCAGCTCCACTCTACCCAGCACAGGCCTGCTGTCTGCGCTGTCTCATCTGACACACCCCATGTTTGCTGACTGTCTACCCCATGCGTGGTGTTGGGGACACAGGAGTGAAGGAGATATCCCCTTATCTGGCCATGAGGCACTCGTGGCCTAGTGGGGATGCAGACAGACAAACAGACAGACAGGAGACAGGGTGGTGAGTGCTTCAAGGAAGCAGCACAGAAAAGGGACCATAAGCCTGTGTGTTGTAGGGGAGGGAACACAGGAGGTTCTGGCCCAGGGTGAGACCTAGGCTGAGTCTGAAGCTTGAGTAGGGGACAAAGGAAAGAGTGGAAGGGGAGTAGGGGAGAACATTCAAGGGAAGTTTACACTAAGGCACAGAGGGGAGACATGCCAGACATGAGTGCGGGGAGCCACTGTCACCCACCATGTGGTAAGGAGGGCTGGGAGAAGAGACAGGTGATGCGTCCAGGGGTCTCAGACGCAGAGCTAAAGGCACCTGGACCGTGTATCCCAGGGGCACTGGGAGCAGCACAAGGATTTAGCCAGGGGAAGGACCTGACCTGTCGTGCTCCATGGGGAGCTCATCCTGGTGCCTGTGAACAGCAAAGGGAGGTGGACACGCTGGAGGCAGGGAGACCACAGGAGGCTGGCCATGGTCTGGGTGCCGGTGGCAAGCCTGTGGGATGAAGAGGAGGGTGCAGGGAACAAAGAAGTAGTACCTTACTTCACCCAAGAGAAAACTGAGGCTCTGAGAAGCTGGAGAATTTGCTCAGGGTGATCCAGCTATCAAGTGGCAACCCCAAGTCTTAAATTTAGTCTGTCCCCAAATATAATCCTTGTCTCTTAAGGCTGATTTTGTGCATGTAAAGGCAATGACAGTGCCTGCCACCTGGCGTGGACTCCACGAAGATTGCTTCCTTTCCGATTCTCATGCAGCCCTCAAAAACAACGCACACTCCGGTATGATCAACACAGGGCCCATTTTACAACATTTCAATTTACACACTCTTCTTAAGGGCTATTTCTGTGAGGACAGCCCATAGTCCCTGGTTACAGGGCGGACCGGGCCTGATCTGTTCCTTTCCCATCTTGTCCTCATAGCTGGGTTGTGGGCTTCACGAGGGCAGCGAGGTTTGCTCTGTGTTTGTAGGGCTGCAGCAAGTCGCCCATTTAACAGGTTGGAAAATTGAGGTGCAGGGCAAGAAGGAGAAGAGGTAGACCTGCCACCCAGTCCAGTGCTCATTCCACTGCTCCCAAGAGCCTCCACGAGAGGAGGGGGTCAGTTGGCCTGGTTTTGGAGGCCTGCAGGATGTGGCAGTCGGGGGTTAAGAGGAGGGCTAGGGGTATCTGGGATGTGAGACCTTTCCCTTAAACATGAAAGAAAAGCCTCAGCCTTGGGGTGAGAAGAGGGGCACCTGCCCTCAGCCCCACCAGCACCCAGACACATCTTCAGGGCTCCTGGAGGTAGGCCGCTCCCCCTCCCCCGCCTCCCAGGCCTTGTCCTGCATGTCCTGTAAACACGGGCACTTCCTCCCTGGGGAGAGCAGGGCAGAGAGCCTGGCAGAGCCGGGGCCACGCCCAGTCGCCCAAGGAGCCCAGCACACAATGGCTGGCTGGGGCTCGAGCTGGCCACTCCACACCCCAGACCTTCCCTGGGACCCAGAGAAATGCCACCCTTTGCTAGAGGTGGGCAGTCCCACTCTCCCATGACACAGGTATGCAAAGTACAGCTGGGTGGTGTGGGGGGGAAAGGTTTGCCCCAGGCTGCACGGCAAGGCTGCAGCAAAACATAGGGTCATGTCCTGTGCTCTGTATCCCAGCACATTCTACACAACTGCCACGTATTGAGTCCTTGAAATGAGAATGCTGATCGGGAGCACAGAATGTGGAGCCAGCCCGCCTGTTTCCAAAATCTGGTTCTCTGCCACTTCCTAGCTATTCAATCTGGGGCAAGTTTTCTCTGTCTCAGTTTGCTCATCTGTGAGGAGAAGAGAAGAGCAGCATCGATTTTCATGGGGTTTCTGTGAGGACTTAGCGGGCTGACATATATAAAAAGCATCTAGAACACTGACTCATACATAGTACCTACGATGTTGCTGTTTTAAATGTTTACCGGAAGCTCCAGGACAGACCAGGCCTCCAGGCTATAGCCCACGAGGGATACATGTGGGGGTTGGATTTACAACCTCAAAATAGTTCAGAGTTAGAAAGGCTGTTCTGGGAGTCAGGAGATTCTTGTTCTTCCAGTTACCCTTGACCTTGGGCAAAACCACTTCCCTCCTGTGTCTCACTTTCCTCATCTATAAAATGCCAACGAAAATCCCTGCTCTGACCACCTACCTCGCAGGTCACTGGGAGAAGGGGGAGACAGTGGGCAGGAAGGCAAACTGCCATGTTGGGTGTTGAAGGTAGGGGCCAACATTCCGAAACACATCATCACGAAAAATTCTCATCTTTGATGATAAACTCTGAAAGCCTTCTGTGGCACAGTGTTAACATTACGGTTACACCGAGAGCTTCCTGTGTGCCCAGCCCTGGCCAAGCGCCTGCACGGTCTCATTTACCCCTTGCGGCAGGCCTACAAATGGGCTATCGTCATCCTATGTCACGGGTGACAGAGCTGAGGCTTGTGAGGTGGCGGAGGCAGGACCGGAACTGACCCAAAGAGACTTTGGAGTCTCTCTGACTCCAAAGAAACCATATCTGCTGCCTCTAGGGGAGTGATTCCCTAAGTTCAGTCCCCTTTGACTTTCTCCAAACCTCAGCCTCCAAGAATGGGACCTAAGGGTCTCCTTACAGCCCAGCTGGACCTGCACGGCACCTGCCGGCCTACAAGCACCTCCACACATTCCATCTCAGTTCATTCCCCACCAACCTGTAAGGCAGGTGTCATTACTTCCAACTAAGGCAGGAGAAACTGAGGCCCAGAGAGGCTGAGCAGCCTGACCCTGCATGGTGGTTCCTGACACCAGACCCAGTGCAGGGGCATGTCAGGTGACTCCCCCCGCCCCCGGGTCTGGGTGCCATGTGAGCAGTTTTTGGGGCCTGTGGCCCAGTATCTGGAAGTATTTATGAATTATGTTGCTTTTTTTTGGTCAGTAATTGCTTTGAAATATGGGTTCTGAGAGTCTGGCTGCAACACCATCTGGCACAGCGTGCTCCCCACACACCCAGGACAGAGACTACAATGCAAGGCTGGGAAAAACACCCAACACACAGGCCATTCTGGCCCGAAACGAAAGAAAAGCGCTGGAAATGAGGCAATGAGCTGGAAGACAGAACCGTGAGGCTGGCACAGCACCCTCTTCCCGCAGCCCCGTCCTCACGCATCCCATCTCTCAGCACCCCTGAGGAGGGCCCCTTGAGCCCCCAAAACCGGCCGAAACACTTTCTTCTGCATGAAGATCAGACTGTGCACCCAGGTTCAATGAAAACAGGGTCTGGGGTGTGGCCTAGGCATCTGCATTTACAACAACCCCCTGAGTCAGTGATTTGGGGGAAAAATCTCATGTGAAGCAACCTGGAAGGCTCATCAACTAGGGAAAAGTTTTCGCAGGAACGAGTCACCTTAACCCAAGGAAACAGGGCTTGGTGGGCATGGGTTCTAACCTCTGTACCTACTACACCCAGCCCCGAAGCCAGTCTCCAGGCGGCCCGACTCCTCATCTCTTCACCTCTTCTCTGCCTGCTGGGCCGCCCAGCCCCCAGCTTTAGTCTTAGCCTCTCCAGACTCTGGGATTCATTCTGCCACTAGTCAGGGAGGAAGAACTGGGGACCTCTCAGCTCCACAGGATCTGATCATGAGCGTGTTAAGGTGGTGTGCAAATGGGAAAATGTGTAAGACAGAGGACACTGGGGCGATCACCGCTCCAGAGCTCACCTCAACCACGCGCTTTCTGACACAAAGCTCACTTTGTAACCCTGCTCCAGGTCTGGGTCCCTGTCTGGATAAGCTCTCTCACCTCTCAGCATCAGTAAATGGGGACCCGCTGCCTTCTTCCCACCTGCATCACCTGTTCCCAGACTCCCTAATCTGGAGAAACTTCCAAAACCTCTCACAGCAGGAAGAGAAACTAACAGATAAAACCACAAGGATGCTGCAGTCTTGCATGGGGGCGAGAACCCTGTCCCCGAAGGCACTCAGGCACTGGCTTTGGTGAGACCGGAAGCATTCAGTGAGGGGTGGGATGTCCCCTTCTCAAAAGTGCCTTCCCATCCCAAAGTGACTGACATCGTTAGTTTTCATTCAAATTTCCCAGAGTAAAACAAATTATGGATTGCTGAGGCCAGCAAGTTAAGGATGACTTCAGAATGCAGCTGGATGAGACTTTTTCTCCAAGTGAGTCCCCATCTGCCTTCAGAACACTCCTAGTGCAAGTGACTTGGGGTGGGGGCCTCAGGAACATTCTGTTGGCAGGTCCTAGTGACAGAAAAGGAAAAACAAACAAACAAATAAAAACCTAGAAGCTCTCTATATATTTTCTGAGTGTTTTTCTTTGTGGAGTGTTTCTCTAAGGGTGAACTGAGGTTCCCTGGGGGATTCTGCTATAAATGAAGATTCCTAGGCCCCACCCCCAGACTTTGTGGATCAGAATCTATGGGAGCAGAACTTGGAAACCTGCATTTTAACAGGTATTGGGGGTTGTTGTTGTTGTTGTTGTTTTTTGGTTGTTGCTGTTTTAGGCATATTAAGATTTGAGAAATGCTGTAGCTGAAAGGGTCAGGAGACTCAGGACCAAATCCAAGCTCCCCTAGTGCGCATCCCTGGGAAAGCCACTTCCCTTTTCTGAGTCTGTTCCTCTACCTGTCAGGTGGGAATCCCTTCTCTCCAAAGGGCTGCTGTGAAGATCAAAGGAAGCTGGAAAAACTCTCTGGACATGCACAGAGCCAGACCCCAAGACTCCTACACTCTTTCCGGCCACCAGACTGGCACTTTGTCCACAAAAACCACTCCTGATGGGGAGGCACTGGCTGGGACCTTGCCAAAGGGGTGGGGGGCCCTGACTGGTGTGGCACAGTTGGTTGGGCGGTGTCCTGCAAAGTAAAAGGTCACCAGGTAAGTGCCCGGTCAGAGCACATGCCTGGGTTGCCAGTTCAGTCCGAGGCTGGGACTGGGGTACATACGTGAGGCAGCTGATCAGTGTTTCTCTCTCACATCAATGTTTCTCACCCTCTCTTTCTCCCTCCCTTCTCCTCTCTCTAAAAATAAATAAATAAAATCTTTAAAAAATAATAAAAAAGAAAAGAGTTGACCAGCAGGGGTGGAGGAGGGGGCAGGGTGAACCTGGCATATCCCTCCACACGTCCCTCAGGCTGGTGAGCCAAATGGCAGCCAGATGGTGCTCTGCGTGCAACGCCTGCGGCAGAGCCCCGGGGCGGAGGGCTGTCTGCAGCCGGGTCTGACTCAGTGTCAGCCCCCAAGAGGGCACCTAGGGAGGAAGGGGGAGCCAGGCCCCAGATCTCAAGGCTAAAGGGAAAAGACCGCAGCAGAGGACATCCGGCACAGCACATCAGTCTATTCCCCTCTCAAGCTCAAGTCTCGTGTTTGACACAGGTAGAGGACAATCTCCAAGCTGCACAGGCCCCAAGGGCTCCGGGGCTGTTGAGTACACCGAAATGCTTCAGGAATCACAGAGAGCCTGCTGTGTGCCGGGCACTGTGCTAAGTTCAGGACGGGGACTCTTCCTTTCATGAAGAGCCAGAGTCCCAAAAGGAAAAAAATAAATCGAGAAAAGTGTAAAACATGAGAAAAAAGCAACTCAATGTAGATTCTCTTTTCCTTGAAGAAATATCAAGTATTCAACTCCCAGGATTTTAAAATTAAGAACAAGAAACGTAAGACTTCATTTGATAAATATAACAACTCTTAAAATTATAACTCTGTTTTCTATTTTAATGGTGGGGAGGAACGTAGTGGGGAGGAAGCGCAGCCCAGAGGTCTCCCTGGGCCAGTCTGTCTCGGATGAGATGACACTATGGACAACAGGACCAGTGTTTGACACCCACCCTCCTGTCCAAGCACCTGCCCCTCTGTCTGTCCACTCAGTACCCACCCATCTTCATATCCATACACAACACTGAACACACAAGACTGCTGCCAGAGCCCAGTGAGGCAGGAGTTTGGGGTCTCCGGGGAGCTACGTACAGTGCCATGCTCACAGCCACAAAACGGGAAGGCAGCAGATCGGCCCTGGAGCTGCGAGGGAAGGAGGGCAAACTGTTGGGAAAATTCAGATGACACTTGAGATGCCACTAATTTCAGAAGATACAACAAAGGCTTCATGGACAAGGTGGTGCTTAAAGCAGGCCAAAGCGTGCCCTTGGGAAGGATGTGAACCTGCAGAAGGCGTGACAGAGCAGCGGGGCACAAAGGCTCAGGAGATGTAAGGGGACAAGACGGACTTCTGGGTGAGGGATGGACAGGAGAGCAGAGAGGTGTTAGGAGAAACGGGTGCCAGCAAGAGCGCAAGGCCTTCAGCTGGGCTCCGGACCCTGCTGGGAAGAGCAGGGCTGAGGAGAGGCAGCGGGCCTCACAAGCCTCACAGCCAAGTGGGGCCTGTGTGAACTGCTGTGCGTGGCTCTGGTGACAGAGGAGGCTGCTCCCAGAAGTGCCTGGCCTCCCAGGAAAGCTGCTCCTGGCCTGCAGACAGCAGCTGATCCCACAGTGCAGCATGAGGGCTGTCTGAGATCTCAGGATCTGGGGTCACTAAAGAGGCCCCCGGCCCTCTGTGGGGAACGGTGGGGGCGCCTGGCTGGGAGCACCACCGGTTGGTTTGAGGACAACTTGGTGTTTCCAACACGGGGACATGTAGTCGTATTTCCCTCGGTTCCAGAAAGCTGCAGCGACCGAAGACACTATGCCTTTCCAGGAAAAAAGAACACTGGCTCCACTGTCAGGTCCGGGGCTGCACCAAACACGGATTTCAGCAAGTGCCTGTGTTCTTTGGGGAAAAAGGATGGCAGGAAGCCAGGGTCTGGGACCCTGGGGCACTGTGCAGTGGGGCAGGGGACTTCTAATGCTCCAGGAATAAGCACTCTCAAGCGACTGGACACTGTGGGAAGCAGGCAGGTGCCCCGCAAGCATACCGGCAAGGTCAGCACTGCCTAGCGATGGCAGTGATCCACAGGAGACCACTTGCGACCCCACTCCCCACCTGCGTCCTTTCCAGATAAGCGAGGAAGGGCAATTGTCAGTTATACTCATGCCCTTTGGTGTCTGGCTTTTCCTGTATCTTTTCTGAAATCTTATCCTAACAAAATCTGTCTTCTCCTTAACTAAGCCTATTCGTCTCCTTCCTCCCTCCAGTAATCCTTTCTGTGTCTCAGAATCTTGAATTATTCACATGAACCCATCTCTGCCTGTCGGCCTCCCATAATTTGATACCAACCAGTTGCAGAGCTGCATTTAACCCAGCGGGCCCCAGCGCTCGGCAAGCGCACGCTCGCCAGCCCGCCCCACAGCAAGGCAGCATTCATCCTGCACTTTACCATGCTAACCCCCACGGCCCCCACGTTTGTGAGTAGTCTTCACGATTGTTCCTCACGGCCTCTTACGATGCCACTGTTCTGGTCTCAGTGGGACCAACTGAGCAGGCCCAGGGGATTACGGCAGATCACATGGCAATAGGGGACCCCCTGCACCCCTCCCATCTCTTCTATGGAAATAAACCCGAACACTGAAAAAGCTTCAATTACAAATATGATCACCTAAGCGTTCTTTACAATGTAGCAGGATATTACAGACACCTGAATGCACGGTGAAAGGGGCACAACCACTGAAACGGAGTGTCTGTGCAGCCATTTGGTGCTGCAGAGCTAAGCTCAGCCTGTCTCACAGTCATTTTTAGTAATTTAGCTCGTTATTTCACCACACAGGCAAATACAACATGCAACTAAATAAAATAAGCAAGGTAAGAGGTCTTCGGCACAACATGACTACATCCCCGTCGAACACGCCTGATACACTCACCCACGTGGAGCACAGGACACAACCCAGTGCTGACAGCGATCATGCTGGCATGGTAGGCTGTCTTTTTAAAGCCTTCAGATATATTCTCCAATGCATTCAAACATGTATGGAAAACTACTAATTGTGGTGTTTTTCAGAGGAGTGTTGGACTGGAAGCAGCCTAGATATCTATCAATAAGTCACTCGATACCAGACTTGCTTGTAGTCACTAAAACAAATGGAGGCTGAACCGCGGACCCTGACAGGGAGCGAGGTCTGAAGTGGAAAAGCAAGGTCTGGAAAAGCGTGTTCAACAGGCTTCGTCCACTCATGTCTAGAAAATGGTGAGGGCCGGGGCAGGGGTGTATTTGCAAGTCTCCCCCATGTTTGCACACACGTAACGTATCTGGGAGGGGCCTGGAGGGCAGCAGCTCATTGGTGCAGGGTTTGATTTTCCCCTGCGGATCTGAATCTTTGGAGTGCGTGTTGCCTTTTATGAAAACATTTTTTAGTAGTTTTTGAACCCAGATCGACTGGGCCACCATCCCAACAGTGCGACTCCTCCTCGGTGGCCCGGATTCTGGCCCCTGCGGTGATGTCCGTGACCCTGGGCTGCGCCACATAGGAGAGGGTCCCGCACCTCCCGTCAGGTGAGCATGCGGAGGGTGTCATTCCAAAGGAGGAGGAGAAGGGGTCACGGCAGCCGCACCCCAGGGTGGGCACAACAGGACTCGGACCAAAAATACAGCCACCATTTGCAAAGAGTTCCAAGTCCACAAAATCCCTTCCACGTATCATTCCCGCTGGGTCCTCGCGACAAGTCTGTGAGGCAGGCAGCAATGTCCCATTTCACAGCGGAGGAGGCTACGGCTCAGCGCGGTGAAACAATTTCCCCAATTCCACCCAGCTGGAACGCGGCAGCTCTCACATGGAAAGCTGTGCATTCCCACGTCCTGGTTCGAGAGGGAAAGGGAGGTGCTGGAGCGCATGCTTTCCCCTTCCTGGAGTTAGCAGACCCTCTTCATCTCAAATACCACTCTTAGGTCCTACCTAAATCCTTTTTGCTGCATGTCAAATGCATGCCCTATTGCTTCGAACCAGCCGATACAAGGCTGTGCAAATGTATTCCCCCAGCGTCCTAGAGACAAGGCTGTGCGCAGAGGTGAGGAGGGAGCGGAGGGGCTAGTTCTGTGTTTTTCCTCCCCCAGTTCTGGGTGAACACTATGAGGACCTGCAGAATGGGATCTCTGTTCTCCCTTTTCTCTGTTTGAACTGGAATGTCGATTAACTTGTCCCATCTTGTATTTTGGGGACAAGTAAGTTATTTCTTTGGTTTCCCAGGTTCACAGATGAAGAGGGATTATGCCCCAGGATGGAGGACACCCAGAGCCTCACCCATACCCTCGCTTATTAGATGATTTAGATGGTTTAGATGATGAGATGTGGGACTTCTAAGCTGATGAGGGAAGAGTCTGTTGAGATAATGTCACGGGATAAAATCTTTGGGGACCTTGGGATGGAGTGAATTTTGCATTTGGGATGGACGTGAATCTTTGTGGAGTCGGAGGGCAGACTATCTGTCATAGGCAGAACTGTGGTCCTCAAAATGCCCACATCCTAATCCTGGGACCTATGGCTATGTTGTGTTACATGGCTGAAGAGACTTTGCAGATGTATTTAAGATTACAAACTTTACAATAGGGAGATTATCCTGATTATCTGGGTGGGCCAATCCAATCACACGGGTCCTTGAAACAAAACTTTCTCTGGCTGGAGTCAGAGATTCAAGGTGTGAGAAAGACTCAAATCGCCATTGCTGGAGAAGGTCACAGGGACAGGATGTGAGAGCATGCAGGCAGCCTCGAGGAGCAAAACCCAGACCCTGTCCCCCAAGCAGGGAAACAGAGACCTCATTCCTGCATGGAACAGAAGTGGGCCAACAACCTGAACGCGCTTCCAAATGGATTTTCCCCTGCAGCCCCCAGATAAAGGCCCAGGCCAGCTGACACCTTGGTTTTGGCCTTGTGAGACCCCAAGCAGAGTACTCAGCCCAGCTCACTGGACTTCCAACCTAAAGAACTGTTGAGATAAAAAACAGGTGTTGTTTTAAGCTAATAAATGTGTGGTCAACTGCTATGGCATCAACAGAAAACTAACATGTCATCTCAAAAACTAATAGGCCAGCCCTCAGATACCACTTCCCTGAACTCTTTGTTTTGCAAATCAGGAAACTGAGGCCCAGAAAGCAGAACACAGCAAAATGGTTTACAGCAAGAGGCGGAGAGAAAAAGTGCCCAGATATTCTGGGCCAATTCTTGCTCTCAGAGGGAGGCCAAGCCCAAAACCAAGCTGTGGGGCACCATGAATACCCTTGTGAACGGCCATAATCAATCACTTTAATATGGAGATTCACAGAGAGCCTGAAAGTAGTTCCCAGCCTGTGGAAGGAGAGTCCATGCAGGGATGGACATTATTTCTACAGAATACAAAACCTAGCCACTTTTCAGGCCGAGAGATAGGGATGGGACAGAGCAGATGCCAACTCAGGACTCTGAAAAGCCACAATCTAGAGAAAGCCCTTGGACCAAAGCCACCTAAGTACATTTCCCCCCAGTTATTAGCTCTAATTGGCCTATTCAAAGGAAGCTAATTTATGCCTGTCACCCCGGCATCTCT
Organism: Macrotus californicus; assembly: GCA_007922815.1. Lineage (NCBI taxonomy): Eukaryota > Metazoa > Chordata > Mammalia > Chiroptera > Phyllostomidae > Macrotus > Macrotus californicus. The sequence goes on along the minus strand of VMDR010000692.1, from coordinate 82,198 downwards.
GATTTGCAGCAACTTGAAAATGAAGCCCTGTGAGTTGAGTAGTCACTTCCCCAGGGATAATTGGGAGGTAGACTGGACTCCAAGCCTCAAAAGACATTGTTACATCCATACCTTCCCCTTCTCCAACTGTGGGAGCAGGGAGTCTCGCATAATTTCAATGGAGGCTGTAAAGGGCAGCAGGGGACACTCCTTTGAAGGCTATAAAGGCAGAGAGAGCCCCTCGCTGGGAGTCTCAGGGCACCCCTGCTGACTGGCACTCTCAGCCTCTGAGTCTACCCCCTGTACTTTCGAACTTCAAGCAGGTGGCTTTAAACTCACATTTGGTCACTCCCTACCACATGCAGTCTGGCCGCGGTGCACTTGTCCTCTGCCTTTGTACGCTCAGGCCGTTTATGGCTGTGTGCCTTTGCTCATGCCATCCCTTCCTTTTGCAATGTGCTCCCCATACTTTTTCACCATGCAGACCTGCCTGCCCTTCGAGCTCAGCTCAAATGTCCAGTTTGAACCCTGCAAACTCCTCAGGGAGGCCTTTTCTTCAACGCACTTGGCCGCTCCCTCTGTGCTGCCAGAATGTTGTTCATTTTCCTACCAGGCTTATACAGCATTGTCAGCTGTTTGGGAATCTGCCTCCCCCACAAACCTGAAACCCGAGCCTGAGCCTTGTCTATGATTCCCAGCTCCCAATCCTGCAGGAGCTGGCATGGAGTAGATGCCCAGTGAGTGTGCCTTAAATTGGTTTGAGAATTTCTTTCTAGGCTTGTGGCTCATGGACATTTTCCAAGGTCACATTTATATGTGGTAAAATCCCAGATTGTTAGGAGCTTGGGAAAGCTGGTTGCATGATCTCCTACAGTATGGCTGAGGATCAGGCCCAAGTGACATAGGTAGGTGATGCAAGGACAAATGAAGTGCAGAGCGAACAAGGAAAGGAAGAACCCCGGTGTGCAGAAGGAGGGGAGCAGGGAGTGCGTGGAGGCCACCTTCTCAGGGGGAAGCCAGGGCTCTGGCCCAGCACACTGTGATGTCACATAGGCCACCTCGGGCTTCCTGCCTGTTCAGGGCAGAGCAGGCAGGAGAAAGGGCCTGGGCTCTGGAGTCAGACAGACCTGCATGCAAACCACAGCTGCTTCTCTTGTTATCTGCGTGGCCTTAGGCAAGTCATGTCCCTGCTCTGAGCATGTTTCCTCCTGTGTAAAACGGGAAAGAGGACTGTGCCTTTCCCACAGGGTCTTTGTGTACACCTGGTTCCCTGGGCCTGGAACGTTCTTCCTGACCCTCCCCCTCTATCGACTTAATTCCTCATCATATTTCAGGACCACGCCCAAGTCTCATTTTCTCAGAGGTCTTCTTCAGCTCAAGGAGCTCTCAGAACTGCCTGCGCTTCTTTGCAGCAATTTGCACAGTTGAATTTAAATAATTAACTCTGATATCGGGCACTGGTGTCCATCTCCCCCCACTGACCGTCAACCTGCCTTATTTCTCTTGTCCCAGCACCCAGAGCACCGCTGGGGTTTGGGAAGAATCTGTGGAAAGTCCTTTCCTGGTGGAGTGTGCCCCTCTGAGATAACACAATTATCCCCAGAAGATATCCATTTATTTAACAAACTTATTGAGCACCATCTGGACACCAAGCTGCATGCCGAGTGCTAGGGACACAGATCAGTTGTAGGTGGTGATGCCCCGGAAGGGCTTGCAGTGCAGTGAGGGAGAAGGTTCCATAAACAACACAGCAGGCAGATTCTACACAGAGGTGCAAAGGAGAAAGGGGTGGATCCTGGGTAGGGGATTGAGGAATACAAAGAAAGCTTTCTGTTCCAGAAAACTTTCTCAAGCATTTCATACAGTGTCTGAAATTCCCCCATCAGAATGTCATGTCCTTCCTTTGTCCCCCCTGTCCTCTCCATCATTACCTCATGCACTTAACAGGGAAGCAGCTTAACTAGTGTAAGCAGAAATCAAGGAACCGAGACCCCTCTCTGGGCCTCAGTTTTCTCTTCTGTAAAGTGAGGGAGTTCAGACAGGCTCAATGACATCTTTTACCTCCCTCCCCAACACTGGGATATAAGGGAGGGTCAAAGAAAGACCACAGTCGGCACAAATGCCTCTTTCACCACAAGGGCTGCTGGCCAGCCTTGGATGGAAACCTGGAGGCCTGGAGTTGGGGGTGGCTCCTCATCCCACAGGCTGAGCAGCCGCCTAAACTTTAATTCCTACGAGCCACTGACTCACTCTGCAGCTCTGAACCCAGCCTTGACCTCTGGCCTCAGGCCCGCAAGGAAACTTGGGTTTGGACCAGGGACCTCCCTGGAAACCAGATGTAGCATCTACAAGGAGCTTCCCGAGAGGGAAGCGTGGGCCCAGAACAATCCCTAGCTGTATGACATCACCCTCCTTTCTTCTGTTATCACCCAGAGCAACTCCAGGTGTGGCCCAGGACCTGCCACACCCTGTCCTGGGTCAGTCCCAGAGGCCCATCTTTGTCCACCTCAATTCCCACAGACACATGGCATGGTGGCTTCAGAGCAGGCCCTCCTGAGCTTTAAGTGTCACTCTGCCAGTTGCTGGCTCTGTGATCTTGGACAATAAGTCTTTGAGCCTCCAGTTCTTTTTCTGCTGTTCGTTATTCCTACCTTGGTATTACCCAAACCCTCGGTCTCGTCTCATAGGGAATGTCTCCTCCTACACTGCCTCAGGTCCTTTCCTCACAGTGGGTACAATCATATAATAACCATAATCACATTCACTGAGAACCTACTGCAGGCCAGGCCCTGCACCCAGCACTTGGCATAGGTCACTCTTAACCATTAGTTACCTGTCACTACCGATATCCCCATTTTACAGTGGAGGAGACTGAGAAGCCTTCCAGGAAAAAAATGGCTTACCCAAGGCCCCACCCAGAAGATAACTCTGCCTGGCTACCCCGAAACTCCTTCAGGTCTTCAGTTAAATTGTGCTTGTAATCCGTGTCTCACAGTGAGTGTTGGGAGAACCAACGGAGCAAACAGGCATGGAAAAGCTTTACAAACTCTAAAGTATGAAGCGGCCACATCAAGGCTTCATGACTTTCTGAACTTCCTGGGTTCTCTAGTCCGGCTTTCTGGCCCACAAGAGGAATCTCCAAGACAGCCTCTGGCAGGGGTGACCTACCCAGCCCCTTCGCAAACACCCACAGTGAGGGTGACTCGCTGCTGCCTAAGGTGGGATTACGTGGGTAGGGACCTGCTTTCCTGTGTCCGCTCGGGGTTCCATTTGCCTTTTCTGCCAGATGGTGTCCTCTAGCCTCAGTTTTCTTACCTGTAAGTGGGGCTGATCATCAGTGAGAACGTATAAAAGTAGTGGAATATACACACGTATATAAAACATTGGCAGACAGAGGAATCTGCTCAGTGTTGCTTCCTTTCCCCATTCACATGGTTAACTTCATTTCCATTCTTATAAAGCAGAGGGTGAGGGGTTATCATAATCCTGGAGTTTATGAACCAAGTTATTTACCCCTGAACTGCTTCTTAACCTGCCACACCTTCTCCCCCTCAACAGAACAAAGGGCCTGCTGCTGAAAGATGGGCAGAAACTACCATGTCTCCACCTCCCCTACTGTGTCTGGCACAGGGTGCTAGAAACCACTGATTAAATTACTGGTGAAAAAGACATAAATATGTATACCCGACAGCATTTATTAAGAGAAACATGCCCAAATTATATGAGATGAGGTGGGGTTTTCAAACTGTACTCCTCAGAAACCCTCACCAGGGTGGGGGTTCACAAATGTCTTCTAGGAATTTCATAGATTCAGACATCAGACATTGTTACAGTGTTAATAAGAACAGCTGAAGTGTATTGGGCATCTAAAATGCACCCAGCTCTGGCTATATCCTTTGTAACTGCTAACCCAAACATCACAACAACTTCTTTAGGTAGATAGTGCCATCTCCCCTATTTTTACACACAAGGTGGCTAAAGCACAGAGAGGTTAAGTAATTTGCCCAAGGACAAACAGCTAGTAACTGCCAGAGCTGGGATTTGAATCCAGACTTCAGCTCTAGAAAACATGCTCTCAAACCCCTACAATATACCACTTGGCACAATCATTTTCCCTGAGTAGACTATAAGAACAGCACTATAATCCATAACTCCCAATTTTCAAGATTTCTATTCATCGTGGCAATCTCATTAATTGAGTTCCTATGAAGTATTAAAAATTTGAACTTATGAAAGAGAAGTATAATAACTTGTGCTCTATGCTGGGGTTCCTAGTAAGATTTCATTTGAAAAAGGATTCTGCTGCAACACTAAGTGTGAAAACTACAGAGACCATGTGTGAGGGAGTCCCCCAGGAGCACCAAATAACCTATTTTCCCATCGCTTACATGTGGCCAGGCTCTTAACTCTGGAAGAACTTCTGCCATCTCCCAAGGCAGGCCAGAGCCCAGGGCTACACCACCCTCTCCGAGCACCGCCTCTTCAGCCGGTGAGCCTTAGCATTTCAGAGGATTCAGCCACAGTGGGCAATGGGCATGAAAAACATGCTTCACTGTAAAGGAGGCACCTTCTACAACTGGTCTCAGAGCTGATGTTCAGTTTTCCTAGAGTCTTCTGCGGCATCTCCAGCCTTGGGGCCTGGACACCTTTTGGGGCTGCTAAGGCAGTACCTGTAGCAACGTACTTGCTTCCTTGGGACTCTATCTGCCCAGCCAAAAATGACCCCAAGAGCTCAGATTTCCTGGTCTGTGCAAGTCACAGCAGCCTCATGATACATTCTAGTATCATTTCCACTGACCATGTGGAGAGCTTTATTATTGTTCTTAAGTGATGGGGAGCTCATTACCTCACAGGACATTGCTCAATATAAGAAAGTCTCATCATAACCGAGTACAGTAGAATTTAAGGTCTCTGAGCAGATTCTGTAAGGCAGGGGTCTTTTTCAGTGCGCCTTGATTTCTTCATTACAATCACGCAAGCAAGTCTAAAATTTGAAGTTCTTGGGTCATGCCTTGACCTGGATTTCCCTTGGGCCCTATCCAGGGTTCCAGACAAATCCCATGCATGTAGAGAATGGGTCTGTTTACATAGAGACAAGCCACATCATCCTGAGAAACAATCTCAACTCTGAGACTTCTGTCTTGCAGGAAAACAGCCAGAGACACATGCATCTCCCAGTCAGGGAACCACTGCAACCCTCAGGCACGAGCTCAGAACTCCCTGACACGTGGCTCAGCGGCTGCTTTCATCCCTTGGAGGCTGAGCGGTCTGGGGGCATTCTCAGAGTCAAATGAAACATATGAATTCATCACTCAGAAATTATTATGAGCTTTTTGTCCTGTTGACCTAGAGTATCGTAAACACAGCTGATAAATTCCCCAAGGGCTCTTCCCGAGCCTAGCCAGGCGACCTAAGGAGGCCTTAACCTTCCACATAATATCATCTCATTGATTGTTACTGCAATTGTATGTGCTGTTCTCTCTATATATAGTTCTTACGTCATTTCCTGGCCATGAGGACCTACGCAAGTAGACGGTCATAAGATGTCCTATAATAAAGAAATTTTAACTCTGAAAATTCATACCCCATTGTGTGTCCTCACCTTTGACACCTGGAGGGTCAATTCCAAGTGGGAAGTTCTCAAAATGGGTGAAACAGAAAGAGGGAAAAACCCATACCTGGAGATACCTTCCTCCTGCTCCTAGCTCCATCATTTACTGACTTGAAAGTCATGTCCCTACTCGGAGCCTGAGTTACCTCTTCTGTTGAAACAGTAAGACTGAATAGCTACTTCCAAAGGGACAGGCACAAGTTAAATGAAATGATGCACATAAAGCAAGTAAGACCCTCACAGCACAGCTGAGAGCACGGGTGCTGGAAGCTGTCTGGGTAAAAATTCTGGATCTGCTGACCAGCTGTGTAATCTTGGGCCCTTTACTTAGCTTCTTCAACGTAGTTTCCTCATCTGCTGAGTGTTTTTTCTTTTTTAAGTATCTTTATGGGAGGGTGTTTTTCAGGCCGAGTGAATATACATGTAGGGTCTAAGACAGTGCCTGGTGTGTAGTGAGCAACCAGAAAGCCACAAGTGCTGTGGCACACAGCAGTGTGTGTTCTCCCAGCAGCAAAGGTCGAGACTGACGGTGTTCTTTTTAATGCCTGACAAAGCCCTTGCACAGGCACTACCTCCGACTCCTCATGATTAGCTCAGTGATGAAGGAACCGTCATCGTACCACTTGAACAGGTGAGGAAACTGAGGTTCAGATCAGATGACAAGGCAAAGGCAGAGCGGAACTTGAGCTCACTGTCCCTTCCTGCTGTGACATGTTCCTCTCTGGGTCTGCTGTCTATGCTGCCTAGATAGATGTCACCCTGAGAACCCTCTGCTGGAGAGCTCCAGACAGCCAGAGGTCAGGTTAGCTCTGCTGTGAGCGACTGTGCGGGAGCTGTGCCGGGAGGCCTCTTCCTACAGAGGCCGAAGAAGCCAGGTCCTGCTGTCATGCCTCCATCCATTAATATTTAGACACCTTACCATGGAGCCTTCTTTTCTACCCCACACAGCTGACAATAACTGTGCTAGGGAACTGGCTGATTATGCCACTCCCTTGCTCTAAAACCTTCAATACCTCCCTATGGCCCACAGATCAAATCGGTTCCCATAGGCAGTACAGGTTCGAACGCAGCACATTCCTTTTCGAGAAACGCCCCAACCTTATCACCTCCCACCCTTTCTCCAGTGTGCCTAGGCTAGCCTCCTCTCATTTCCCTGGACCACCACCATCTTCTGTAAAGAGCATTCAGATGGGGAACTCAAAACCGCTAATTCTAAGCCATTTCAGAGCAGTTACAGGTGGGAGAGAGGCCCGAGACCCAGAAACTCAAAACTCACATAACCAGGGATCGGAGTGGGGACCTCTTTATAGTCCCAGAACCATTCTGAAGAGCTAATATTCTTTGCTATGTTTTCAAATTATTTGCTGATCTGACCCTAAATGTACAAGTTCTGTGAAATGATCTGAAGAGTTCAGATAGTTCAAACATTTTTGGATCCTAACACTTCCCTCCAATGGCATCTTGTGAAAGTAAAATTCAAATCTTTTACATAGGCCCTTGCCTACCCCCCCCATCTCTCCCCCACCCCCGCTGTACTCGGTCCATACTGGCCTGCTGGCCGCTTCACAAACCCCACAAGGGCCTTCAGTCTCAGGGCTTTGTCCCTGCTGCTCCCACGGCCTGGGATGCCCTCCTCTCTGATGATGTCTGATCATCATTCAGATTTTACTCAAATGTTACTTCCTCAGAGAAGCCTTCCCTGACCACCCCAACTAAAGTGTCCCTTCTACCAGTCACTTTCTACCACATTGCTTTTTTTTTTCCTTTTTCATAAAAGAATCATCTCATCTCCAAAGAATGATCTTGTTATCTATGATTATCTCATTTACTTATTACTTTGTTTACTGTCTGATTCTCCCCAGAATACCAGTCCTGCCAGGGCAGGGATTTCGTCAGCTTACTATAAAGCTCACAGAGCAGTGCCTAGCACCTAGTAGGCACTTGACACAGATTTGCTGAAGGAACGCATGAAACACAGAGACGACTATTCTCTTCGGCTGCATCCTGTGCATGATTTCCTCACCCCTAATCAATAGGCGGGGAACAGGGAGGCCCAAGCATTGCACAGCCAGCACCATCCCAGCTGGGCTGGGACAAAGGCCTCCCTCCTCCTCTGGGGCTCAGCTGGTCCAGGAGACCTGCTGCTGACACTTCACCAAAGCACTCACGCAACAAGACTGTCTTCTATTAGTGAGAATTATTTTCCCACCCCCCACAGGGGGAAACCCTGATTTTATGAAGGTAAAACCACATTGTGATTAACACTTCACCAGGATTCCATCCATGTTATAGCTCTGCAAGGAAAAAAAAATAGTTGGAGGCCTTGATATCACGCTAGTAAATGTTACAATGAGTGTGTTCCTGACACAATTTTCTTATTAGGGTCCTTCCCTGTAAATTTTATTGCATTTAATTAAAAATTATTGCTCAAAGAAACAGCTGCAGATGGTCTTATTTTAAGTCAGAAAATTAAAAATCAAATATTCTCATCAGTCAATTTCAACAAGAAGCCCAGGCACACGCATTAGGAATGTGATAGTTTTGAGACTGTAATAATTTTTATGGCATTTCCAGGTCCTTTCAGTGAAACTTAATGAAAGCTCTGCATGAGTTCATTTGTCAAAAACACAGTAATAATAGGAAGACTCCCAGCTTACAGGCAGATGCAAAGACAGCAATGAAAACTGTGGCTGGGGATGTGCCGGAAACCCAGCCATGCAGCTCTCAGCACCTATGGACTAGTCAGCGGGAGGCTCGGATGCAGCTCTGCCGTCTCTTCCCCGCCCCACCCAAGGAATTCAGAGCGGAGGCTGTAAATCACCTTTGTTTTAAAAGGATGCATATATTTGTTGCTGCAGTACAAAATATTTTTATTTTTTATTTTGTAAAAACTAAAAGTCAGGATTTACTCTCTCAGGGAATCACTTCAGCAAAATATGTAGTGCCTTCTGAAGGTGCTGGGGGCCGGGAGGGAAGGAAGCACTCTTTTGCCAGGTGTTTGTGCTGGATTTAAGAATTTTAATGGTGGTCACCGTCCTTGGTCTGGACTGCCCGTACAATCTCCTCCCCCAACTGTATGGCTTGGCTTGTATCCTTTACCTTCTTCTCTGTGGACTGGGTTCTTATTTTTCTTGCTATGTCCTTTATTGGAAACCAACTCAAATCTTTTATTTATTGGGGACCAGACAGAATGCAACAGATAAAAGAATGAGAAGAGAAAAGCAAAGGCAGACCTAAGCTAGCCCTGGAGTGGACACTGGAGAACTGGGTTGCTGTGGACATTCTGGAAACAGAACTCCACGCCACCCCTTCCCACTGCTACAGCTCTGCTTGGTCCTTGTATTCTCTGGAGGGGACCACTGCAACATCCTCTTGGATGGTCTCCCTTCTTCCCATCTCTCCACCCTGCCAACAAGGTGTCCCTGCCAAGGCACCATCCCCACTGTGGCAGCCCGCTGCTGAAAAGCGCATGGATTCCCCGCCGCCCAGGGGTATTACTAACTCTCCAAGCGGATATACGGGGCCCTTCCCAGCTGGGTCCCAGCCCGCCTTCCCAGCTTCATCGCACAGACATGCACACTGAGCTCCATCTGAACACTTCACGGTTCTTTCTTACCCCCCAGACTCACGCACAGATGTGTGCTTCCTAGACTGTTCGTCTCCTTCACGAACTCCTGTTCCTCTGGCAATACCCACCGCCAGCATCTCCCAAACAGACCCCTCCAGAACTGTTTGGAGGGACTTCTAACAAAGCCTTATCACACCAGGCTCTAAGGACCTCTATCCATCTCCCCAGCCAGACTGAAAGGCCTTGAGGGCAGGGACAGTAGATGCTGAACACACTTAGGAGAGGCAGTGTGCCAGTGAGCTGAGCTACTGCAACATTCTGCGGCAAGAACTGGAAATCAGAAAACGATGGGGTCTGAATTTAGTCCTTAGGACTTTCAACCCCATCATCTCCCTGTGTTCTCCATACCTGTAGACAATGTGAACCATTTTTCAGACTAAACATTTCAAGGTGCCTCCAGAGGCAGGAAGAAATCATTTTCATTGCAACTTTCCCTACTAAAAACCACGGTCCTAGATTTCTCTGTGTGTTCTCACACCCTTCTCCTGCGTCCTACGTCGAAACCCTACTTCTCCAGTGTCCATTCAAATGCCACCCTATCCATAAAGCCATCCCACCCTCCTCTGGACTCCTTCTCTTTTGGCCCTGAGCATTTGTTACTCACATGTCAGGGAGGCCCCCTCCCCCATCTAATTATAAGTCCACTGAAGCCAGCCACGGTGCCTGGTCCCCCTGGCCCTCTCCTTCCACACTTCACTTGGCACAGTTCCTTGCCCAGAATTCATAATTTCTCAAATGGTAATCATTGGTTAGCCAAAATATTCAATTACCTGGATTTTCCCACTCCCGATCCTCATATGCATTCTGCATAATGTGGCCAATCCACAAACTCTTGGGCTTGTAATCTGAGCTTCATTTGAACATAGAACAGCTCTGTAAGGACCCTGGGCTAGGAGAAGGTAATAATGAAATGCTGGGCCTCAGACCTCCCACAGCTCTCTCGGGAAGGCACAAACACGCGTGAGCTGCTGCTCCCAGGTGGGCTGAATCATCTGAAGCTCCCCTAATGAGCAGGAGATCCCAAACAGATGGCCTGTTCCAGACCCAGAACTGCTGGCTGCTTCACAGGCACAAGTGGGCCACAGGAGGGCAAGGGTCCCCACGGTGGCACTGAGGGAGGGAAAGACATCTGAGTACTTCATTAGCAAGTTCCAGGAAGGCTTATCAGTCTTCTTGAAGAGTTGCCAACAGAGTGACAAACCCACCAGCAATCAGAGAAGAAATGAAACTGTCCTTCTGTTTTCCTTGAGCCTTCTGGACCAAGGAGCAAAGCCAACGCTTTGGCCATGGCTGTGCCAGCCTGTCGCTTGCAAGGGAGACACTCAGGGCGGTTGGATGAAGAACACCAGCTAACATTCTGCAACCACAGAAAAAGGGTAGTGAAAAGGGCAGTGGATGGAGGGTAAGAAAGAGCTGGGTTCGAATCTTAGTTGGACTAGTTCATACTTTGGTGACAGAGGATAATTTTTATCACTTCACTGGGCCTCAGTTTTCTCACTTGGAAAATGGGGCTGGAAATTCCTATGTGCCTGACTAACCATAAACCACAAGTACAATAACAGCTACAGTCAGAGTCATAGAGACAGGCACTCCTACTGTTAGGGTCACAGAATCATAAAACCCCCGGACTGCAGCCCTGACGCCACTTCAGGTGGGTGTCGGAGGTAGCACTGACGCCACACCCCACAGCTGAGTCTCGAAAGGTCACGGTCCTGGTTTTACTGGTGTGCTGTCCTGAACACTGTGTCAAACACATGCAGAACAGTCTTGAGAGAAAGAGAAAGAGATACCTCCACAGTGACAGGGACCAGATTCTCTACCGATACCCCTGGATTCAAATTCAAATCCTGCACCATCTCTATCTGACCTTGATCCTGTCCCTTAACAAGAGCTAATATTTACTGATCACTTCACTATGTGCTGTGTTAACTCATGTAAGTCCTAATGACATGATGAGGAAGGTACTATTATCACACCTTTTACAGATGAAGAAACTGAGGCAGAGAGAGGTAAATAACTTGTCTCAGGTCACACACGTGGTAAGTCATGGAGCATACACGGAAACCCAGGCAGCTTGGTTCACAGGTCTACATGCTTTGCCCACCGTGCTCTCACAGGCTCCCGGGCTGCATGTCCCCTCTGTAATCATAAAAAGCTGCCACACATATTGGGCTGGCCAAAAAGTTTGTGTAGTTTTTTCCGTACAATGGCTCTAGCAGCACTTAGTTGTCTTTAACTTCATTCGAAACAATTTTCTTAGATTGTATTTGACAGCTGTTGTATCAGCGTACATTAAAAAAAAACATCAAAATTGGTGAATTTTTGTGCAGCCATTTTAATACTGAAGATGGAAAGAGATATGCAATATTTTCAGCATATTAATGCTTTATTATTTCAAGAAAGATAAAAACACAACTGAAACACAAAAAAAGGTTTGTGCAGAGTATGGAGAAGGTGCTATGACTGATCAAATGTGTCAAAAGTGGTTTGCAAAGTTTCTTGGTACTGTTGATGTTTTGGCCAAAAATTCCTTGCTGTGGGGCTGTCCTACGCACTGGAAGATGTTTAGTAGCACCCCTGGTCTCTACCCACTAGAAGCCAATAGCTGGAGATAGCTGACATACTGAAAATATCCCAGTCAATCAAGTTATTGGTAAAAATGGAAAATATGTCTTTTATTTTAAGAGAAAACTAAATGGACTTTTTGGCTAACCCAGTTCATCAAAAACAATATGCATTAATGAATGGAGAGAGTGCTGGACAGAAAGAGATGAAAGTCAGTGTGGCAATACGGCATAATGGTAATGAATGGTATATCCTAGGGGGTGCGTATATGAACATTCACTATAAAAACAACTTTTTTGTAAGTTTGAGTATTTTCACTATGAAATGTTGGGGAAGGTGGCATCACAGATCTGTGTTGATGTATAACGCTGTGATTAAGGTAGACTTAACATCATGCAAAAAAAATAAACATACAATTATGGGGCTTTGAATGAGACACTTAGGACAAACGAGTTTTTGTAGTGTTTTGCAACAAATGGGTATTTTATAAGTATATACAAAACACGGTGGTTGCCAAAGATAGGTACTTAATAAATTACAGTTCTTTCCAGAAACCCTGTGAAGGTCAAAATCACCTACTTGCATGGAATCATAAAAACCCTGGTCATCAACATACATTGTTTAAGCTCCTAGCACGTAACCAAAACACTGAGATGCCGTGGATGCTCAAGACTAGCTTGCCCAGCCGAGAGCGCTGACGGAGGGCATAGAACATCCTATTTGAAAAGCAAGAGTGTTTGTTGGACAGGATCTCTAGTCCTTTTTTTCCCCAAAAGGGTCAATTTAGGAAAAAAGAATGTTTGTGGATACAATTTAAAGGATGACAAAACCTTTTTTTTTTATAGCATGGGGAAAATGTACATAGGTACTGTGTGTATATACAATTTTATTTTATGAGATGGAAGACTGTTAGTAAGAATATTATTATAGCTCCTAAAATGTTATTATCTGTGTACACAAATCTCAGAGGAAGTAACTGCATAGAAGAAACTTTATCATCATCCATTAGCCCCTGAGCTGCTGCTCTGATTTAGGGGTCCCTGAGGGCTCTCTGAATTCTATTATATGCTCTACCCTTTCTTGAAGGGAGGTATTTTTAGTGGAAAAAGGACTTGGATTTAAATAACATTAAACCGCACCACTTCTCAGCCCTATGAATCCTTTGGATTATGCCAAGTAGAAAGTCTCTGCATGGTGCCAGGAGCCTTTCACACCTCTCCCTGTTTAACAAAGGGACCAAGCCTCCAGCTCACAGCCTTGGCAAGTAATAACCTCAAGCTCGATTTTACCTGTTATTTTGTTTTCCTTTGTATTTTATTTGTACAACTGCCTTCTACTTATGGCAACTGATACTGGGTTTTTTTTTTCTACTTTCTAACAGTGACATAAAATTTCCTTTCTAAATACTTTTTGTCAAGTAAAAAGGATGGCCTGTTTGAAAGACAAATAATAGGCAGGTGAGAGTACAGGTGGTATAACAGACGTATAAAGGTGGTGCAGGAAAGGTCAGTGGTTGAGAAATACAGATCTGTTCCAACCTTACCGTTCTATGGATGAGGAAGCTGCGGCCTATCCCTTTCCAAGATCCCACAGCAAGTCAGTGACTGAGTGGGCTTTCAACCCGCGTCTCGCAATGCACTGTTCCCGAGCTCTTTCAGCACTGCTGATACTTATTTGGCTCCTGCCTCTGACAGTCAAACTTAAGTGAGATATAGGGCAGGGTAAGTAGCAGGAGGAGGAAGAAACTGCCTCCCTACGCTCTCATCCTGTCCAACCCGAAGCACCCCTGGGCCTCAAGTCAGCAGCACCCCTCCACTAGATTCTCAAAGCTCCCATTCAGGCCAAGCAGCAGTGGGGCCCCAGCCCCCTTGGCAGTTCCTTGTGCCTCTCAACTTGTTGTGTCTGAATCCTCCCTTGCCCAGACCTGTTCCAGACCAAAGTGGGGATTTTTCTCCCCCTCTGCTTCCATCTGTTTCATGCAGGAAAACGGAAGAAAGCTTTGCTCACTGATTGATGTCCAAGAGGATGTGGTTCCTGCATGGGAGATTTATCTCAGTCAGTCTGGCCTTTGGTGAAATAGTATTAGAGTGGGGGACAGTGCTTTGGAAATTCAGAGTCTGACAGGATACTCAACCAACGCCCCAGGCCGTAGCATCAAATGTGAGCTACGCAGGGAAAGCTGCCTAGCACAGCGCCTAGCACACAGAAAGCAGTCAAGATACGGTAGCATTAGCATTTTCCTGGGTATTTTATTCCCTTATTGTCCTGTTAGTTTGGAGGAATCTTTGTTTTTTGGATGAATTACAAATCAAGACAACAGCGCCTTCGTATACGGCCAAATAGCCTGCAAATGCACAGTCCCAGAGGGCACCACACACAGACTGGAAGGCGAATGTGTCCCGGGGGTAGAGTGTGCTGCATGCACAACCAGACTTGGCATCCGGCAGCATAATTCACTGCAAGTTCCTGAAAGAGTTGAGAAATCTAGGCTCTAGCACTTCTTCACTAAGTGCGGAGAGACCCTTGGCAAGTCCCTTCCCCTCTCTGAGCCTCAGTTTCTTCCTCTGTAAGAGGAACAAATGCTGTCTAAAGGTCCCCTCCAGCCACAAAATTCTGGAAATCTGACTCTACAGAAGCACAGTTCAATTTCTAAATGGCTGTCATACAAAAGAGGAAATGGGCTCACTCACCAGGCTTGAGAAGGAAGAGCCAGCACGAGTGGGTTAGGGATATTAGATGGAGATAGCTTTACTTCAGTCAGAAAGAAAAACTTAGTCAGAGTACCTAGTAACAGAGAAGGAGCTCTGGGAGGTGGTAAGTTCCTTGTGGCTTGAGGAATTCAAGTAGAGACTGGGTTAAGAGAGAAACCAGTTACAGGCGGGAGGTTTGACCATATGCCCTTTGAGACGCTTTCTAGCATGGAGATTTCATGGTTTCAAAGCTTGGTTTTATTTTCCTTAACACTAGGAGGCACTCACCTAGGGCTGGCTCTCATCAAATCCTGCTGATAACTATTAATGCAATGACCTTGTTGGCTCTTTTCCTCTCACCCTCTAAGAGTTCCCACACATCCACATTCTCCAAACTAAAGCCGGTACCTCCAGCAGAATAGGTGTTTGCCTGTGCTCCAGCAGACAAATGTTTTCATCCTAGAAAGAACTAATTAATAACAGCCTTGTCCAGGCTCGGGGCAAGGAGAAGGTAGAGCCAGAGTGGGGAACCATATAAGAAACCCAAGGGAATGAACCATACAAACACCTCTAGCATCTATACTCCAGCGACAGCTAACGCTAATTGCAAGTCATCCTCACCTATCCGTTGCTGCAGGTCCTGCAGGAGGTCCCCGCAGCTACAGCTTGTGTGGGGCTAGGCTAAGTTAGTGCACGCGAGGGGAAAGAGTCAGGGTTTCCTTTAAAGTCACAGCCATTTTGGCTTTTCATTAATTCTGACTGGTTGAGAATGAATTGCATCACCTTTAAGTTGTACCCGCAAGGAACAGCAAGACTTGGCAACTCTCCACGTGATCAATAAGGGCATTCAGTCAGTGTTGCGAATGTGGGATCAGAAAACCCCCACCTCTGTCAATAATCTCAGCGTTCCACTCACACTTCCAAGGAGAATGAATCCCCCCCGAAAAATCAGCTTGGATGTACCTCTTAGAGACTTCTATTCAGAAATTTAGCTCAGGGCAACCGTGGCTTTAAATAAATTATCTTTTCTAGTTCCCTTCAATAGAGTGTCTATTTACACAATAAAAAGGTATAAATCTCAATTTGGGGTATTTTCCTGATGGTGAAAGATATTTAGTTTGGCAAGATTCCAGAACCTACTCTCTCGATGACTTTCCCAGGGAGGAGCAGTAAAGCCATCTACCCAGATGAGAAATTTCCCCCAGGTAACGCAAATACACATGCTCACGTTTGTACTGAATTTAGCATTCTAGGTAATACTCTCACGTAGACTATCTATTCTGATCTTCTCAAACACTCTGCCCTGCGGTAGAATGAATCCCATCTCACAGATGACATAACTGAGGCTCAGAGAGGTAAAGCCACTCATCCTGAGTCACACAGCTAGAAAGAAACAGAGCAGGAGGCTAAAAAGCAAGTCCTTTCTGTCGCCTACACCTGAGCTTGCCTCTCAGACAGTCACACTTGCTAAACAACAAAGAAAACTAATTTCACGGTACCTTTCCGCTTCTTGGTCTGCACTCTGCTGCTTGCTCTCGAAGGTATTGAAGCTGCTCATGTCCACATAGCCGTCATTTTCATTTGCGGTAGACAGGGCTCTGCTCTGGTCTTCAAACAGCTTTGTAAACGTCCCAGCCCTTGTAGGCCTCCGGGGCGGAATCTGGATATTCTCGTAGTCCGAGTTCATGGCTGGAATGTTCTCATAGTCTGAAGTGTCGGCATTGGGGAATGAGATGGACCGGGGCTTGGTCAGGGGCAAGGGCAAAAAGGGAGGCCGGGAGCGGTCTTCGAAGGACTCTACTCGGGACACTGTCCTGCTGAAGGGGACGCCTTTCCTCTTGCCATCCCTGTAGAAAATGAGAGATGATGGCGATTCAGAAGCCCGGAGTGTGCCAGTCCGGGTCTTAAGCTGAGGGGAGTTACTGAGGCCCCTGCGGTCAATTTCCAGAAGCCGGGAAGGCCCGTGGTAGCTGGACTCTGAAGAGGACCTGGAAGAAGACACGTTGACATCCACATGCACTTTGTTCTCCGTCTTCTTCTTAAAAGTCAGTGCCAGGAACCGCTTAAAGGACGATTTCTTCTTCTTGCTGTGCTTGTCGGGGTGCTCGCTCTCAACCAGGAGGGAGGGAGAGCTCTTTGTGATGGGCTTCTTGGTGATGCAGGCGAGGTCGAAAGGTGGTGGGATGTCGACCACGGAAGACGGTGTCGAAGTGCCGCTGGACGGAAGGTGGTTCCTCTGGGAGAAACTCCCAGAGGAGCCAATCACACACGGAAGAGAGAGGTTGTCATCTTTCCTTTTGATTCGATGGTCGTCTAAGCCAGATGCCTCAGGCTCCCTGTACACGGAGACGGGGATCTCTCGGCCTTCTACAGAGAATGAACGAGGGTAGAGAGTGAAGGCTCTGGGCTTTGCTGGTAAGGCCCTGCTGGCTTCTAGTGGCTTCCCCTCCAATGATAGAACCATCTTTCTTGCCTCCTCAGTGGTACCTCTAACACCAGTGGCTGACAATGAGACAGCTTCTGGTCCAGTTTCTTCTGGGACAGTTTCTGGGACAGAGCCAGCCACCTTCCCAGAGTGGGGCCTGGCCCTTGAGATGATGTTCTTTCTGTCAGTGGGGACCAGGCCACCCTCAGCATCAGAGTTCACTTCTTCTTTCGAGCCATAACCGCTCAGCGCATCTGATGCAGCCAGTGTCTCAGGCTTTTCCCCCTCTCCAGGGTCAGTCCCGCACACCAAGTCGACTCCCATCTCGTAGGGGTTGGTGAGTGCATCATCTGTGACATCCTCATTCTCTTGCAAGATCACCACATCAGGGACAGAGAGGCCCTCCCCAGCGCCATGCTGCAGGGAACCATGCTGGTCACACAAGGTTCCAGCCACGGTGTTCTGGTCTGCACATTTCCCCGACTTTGCTTCCTGCCCTGACTCTAAACCTTTCACTGACTCAGAAAAAGAAGAGTAGCTTTCGCTACAGAAAGAGGTGCTCTCTGTAGGGAAGAACTCATAGGGACTTCCTGAGAGTGAAGCCACAAAGTCATCCACACAGTCATTCTCGAAAGGAATGATCTGGCAGCTCTCCTCCGCAGGTTCATCCTGCACGGAGTCTCCACCTTCTTGAGCATCCTCTCCCTCCTCTTGGGTGGCTGCTGCCATTTCTTCCTGATTAGTGTTCTCATCTTGGTCAGGTGGTCCATTCTGGTTGCCATCATCACCTGAGGCATCTTCACACTCCTCCTCAGAAATGTCACGGCTTTCTGTGACTATGTCCACCTCCTGGATGCCTGTGGCCATTTCCTCATTTTCTAGGGGTTCCTCACTGGCATCTTCAGCACCCCCCTCAGTGGGCCTGTCAGAATCCGCATACTCATCTGGCGCCCCTGGTTCTGCACTGGCACAGCCTTCCTCACCATCTTCCTCTGCCTCCCTGGGTGTTCCAGGGGGGCCAGGCTCCTTGCCAGGTGCTTCTGGACCCTCTAAGTCGACTTGAGTTAGAATGATATCACTCGGAAAGACTGCCTCTCCAACCCAAGGGTCCCTATCCTCCAGGTTGTACATGTTGTGTTCTTCCACCAGCTTCTCTTCCTCCTCACTTGTGAGATTCTGCTCCTCTGCCCCTGGGTCTTGGGCACAATTATCAGCCTCCACGTTCTCAGGAATGGGGGCTACACCTTCACCAGCCTCTCCACTCAGCGCTACTTCGGCTGGGGCTTCCACTTCCTCAGCAGCTCCTGTCCCCTCCTCCTCACCTCCCTCCTGGGGTTCCTCTTCCCCAGTGGCATCCGCAGGCACCATGACTGCATTCTCCACAGAGTCCCTATCCCTGGATTCATCCTCTCTTGGCGGAGTTCTGGGGACCACAATGTAATCCTCATCAGCCCTGGCCTCGGAGCACTCCAGGTTGGACTGCTGCTCTTCATAAAGCCCCCTGTCTACACAGAGCAACTTCCCATTGCTGCATTTGTTCAAGCTGTTGATCATGTACACACTGGCCCTCCACTCGTTGGGATTATCCAGCCTGGGCTTAGGGGCGATGGGGGGTTTCGGGCCCCTCGACATGGAGTTGGGACTGTGAAGACTGTCAGGCCTGGGTGATGAAGGGAATTTGGGTGCCGTCACTGGAGTTAGGGGACTGGCAGTCTTTGGCTTGGGAGCAACTGGTGGTTTTGGTGAATCTAAAGGATGAAAATAGAGAAAAGAAGGAGATAAAAAGTATAGTTACCTTTATTTCCACTCCTACTTATCATTTTTGATATAGCATTGAATGGTTTCCCAACTCATGTGAACCCAATCTACTATGCTACATCTTGGGTTTATGTCTCCACCATCACCTTTAAAATCCCTTTACCTTCCACTAAAGACCCCTTCTGTAAACACAGTAGCTAGACCTTTCTTCTACACACAGTCCCGCTAACAAAACCCAAACGAATGGCATCTTGTACCCATCAAATAAAGGTGTGCAGATCACTGCACTCATTCATTCAACAACTATTTACGAAACACTTTCCATGTGCCAGGTACCCAAGGGGCAATGTTGAACTTGGCAGTCACCATCCCTGCTGCTGTCATAGAGCTCACACTCATTCCACAGTTAATTCATTGAATACCTGCATCTATCTGCATAGACAAGACAGCGGGGTCTTCTGGGATCAAGAAGAGAAGAACACCTCTGCTGACTACTCACAGTTGAGTTATGGAGACAAGTCCAACAGCACAATTGGAGGACAGAGCCGTACACCCTTGAAATATTATAACTGAGTAGCTGTTATCTCATTCCCTCAAGAATGGTACACTCAAGTCTGGTGACAGTGATGTATTGTATGATTCTCCTGAGGGTCACCTCTGAATTCCACATGGTGCAGACTGGTGTCCTGCTAAGTGCCCTGCATCCAAATTTTACAGTATCTGAATTTCATGGGAGAAATGATATGGTATTTTACAACATGGGTGTTTGCAAAGGGCCTCCTCCCTCGTGAATGGTGACAGGCTATTAACCTCAGCAGAATACAAGATGTGGTGCAAACGTACACGCAATAGGGGTTCAAGAAGCAAGAGTTGCTATGGCTAGGGCAGACTTCATAGAGGAGAAATTTCAGCTGAATTTTTCAGGATGGAAGGGACCTGGACAAGTTTAGGGTCAAGAGAGTAGTCACCCACTTCCAAGTTCAGCATGTCTCCCACCACAAGCCAGCCCATGCCTCCTGCCTGAATCTCTGCGCCCCTGGGTACAACTCGGTCAGAGTGAGGAAAGCAGATTTCCAGGAATGCAACCCCATCCTGACAAGCCCATTTCAAAAGACCTGCCTGGCCCCTACTGCCCATGGACTAGGATGTATAAGTCCCACTTCAGCCCAGTCTCACCTCCCAGCTCCATCCCCACGAAGGCTTGCGTTTGACACACAGCAGCTTCGGAATGCCAGCCTGGCTGTGAAAGAAAGAGGGTGGAGCAGAGGGGCTGGAGGTCTGTCAGCGAACTCTTCTCCTCCCCGTGCATTTGACTCTCAGGGAAATCCTTGAAGCATCTAACCCTCGTCGAACCTAATCCAGGGCTGTCTGACAGAAATATAATGTAAGCCACATTTATACTTACATAGTAAGTTTTAATTTTCTCATAGACACATTAAAAAGTCAAAACGGAAAAGGTGAAATTCATTTTAACAATATGGTTTTTGAACTCAATATATCTAAAATATTATTTTGAGTATCATCACGTAATCAGTGAATCATGTTTGGATCAACATGTAATCAATATGCAAAATTTATTAATGAGTTATTTGACATTCTTTTTTGAACTAAGTGTATTTTATCCATACATCATGTCACAGTTCAGACTAGCCACATTTCAAGTGCTTAGTAGCCACATGTGGCCGGTGGCTATGGCCAGCAGGTCAGCACAGCTCTGACATGAGACATCTCCATGGGACTGTCTCATTGGCACCTCAATTCAAGATGTCTAAAGCCAAAGTCAATAACATCTTCCCAAACTGGCAGGACTATGTTAAATTCAGCTGAGGCCCCAAAGGAAAGACAAAAGGCCTGGAGTAGTATCAATGCAGGGTTACAAGGCCCGTGCACTCTATTCCTAAAACGGTTTCATTTCAGAGCCTTTTTACTTATACTTTGCACATACGAGTACATCTAATGAACGTGGTTGTCTGGTTTCCCAACGCACAGCTAATTAGAAGGGGCAGGGGGAGAGCGGGAACACTGCCAGCTGTAAGATGTGGTAGCTGCGGAGCAGGAAAGGGAGAGAACAGGCACGGCTGTCAAAGTGCCCACTGTTAACACACCCACAGAATCAACCGCCTAACCCACACCTACATTTGTCTGCATCAGTGCCCTGGCCTTCCATATCCAGGCAATAACCCAGTATCTTCAAGATGTAATATGTGACTTCCCAACTCCTTGCTTCCATAAGCAATCAAGTATATCCTCATTTAGAAAAATATCTGTCCAGATTAGGAAAAAAAAAAAAGCCACCCAAATTTGGAGCTTAAACAACTAAGCTCACTGGGTAGTAACAGAGTGGGAGTCTAGAGCCTGGCTGATCTGGATTCAAAATCTGGCTTTGCCACTTACACACTATGAAACTGAGCCTCAGTTCCCTCATTTGTAGAATGGGTACAACAGTCACACCTCCTCTCAAAGAGCTGTTGTGAAGATTAAAAGATATGTATTAGCCCTGAACAGTGTCACTTGGTTGGCTGGTTGTCGTCCCACAAAGTGAAGGTTGCCGGTTTGATCCCTGGTCAGGGCACACACCTGGGTTGCGGGTTTAGTTCCTGGTTGGGGAGCTTACGAGAGGCAACCCATTGATATTTCTCTAACTGATGTTTCTCTCCCTCTCTTTTTCCCTCCTTCCCCTCCCTCTAAAAATAAATAAATAAAATCTTTTAAAAAAGATATATATTAAAAGTGCTTAGTAGCAGGCCTTCACACAGGAGCACTCAATAAACAGTGGATAGTGTTGTTCTAATACAGTCAGTCTTTGCCTATCCCACATCTTCCTCCGGTACAAGTCTTGCTCTATACCGACATACAGTAGTATGTAGTATTAGCTTCATGCTCTTAACATCAGGTGTCAGGTATTGGCATGAAATTATTCTTTGGGGGCGGGGACTCTCATTTCTCATCCTTAACAGGTGGTATTTCACATGGGTACCATGAGACCTGACAGAGGGACAGAAAGGCCATGAAAAACGACTGTCACGTTGGCTGCATCACCCCCACCCCCATCCCCACCCCATCCTTCATCCAATCAAGCTATTGATCTGTGGGCACCATCTCCCAGAGAAAGGTTACAGTGGGTGTCTGAGGCGTGATCCTGCAAGAAAATGCCTTCCCCAAAGAGCCCTTAGGAATGATAAGTATGCAGTGACCATGCCCTGCTTCCACCTCCGAGATCAAAGGATGCCAGAGTCAGAAAGGCCTCACTGAAAGATGGGGAAACTGAGGCACAGAGAGGGCAGATGACTGGCATGGAGTGACTCAGCAAATCTGGAGCAGGGCCCAGATAGAACGTGGGCTTCCTGCTGCAGGCAGCTGAGCCACTGCCTCGACCCTTTGGCCTCTGAGCATTTCTTCTACAGGGGAGACTTGAGACTCTCAGCTTCCAGTGAGGCAGAGGAGAGAGAAAATGCAGGGAAACTGAGGCCAGAGAAACCAGTAACAGCTAGCCAGGTAAGGAATTTACATGAGGCTGAGTCTAGAGCTCAGAAACACTAACTGACCACAAAGTGAATGTCTTTCATTAGCCTCCATCCAATTTCCTTTAATCCGATTCCATTAACTAGATATTTATTGAGCACCTACTATGTGCCAGGCACTCATCTAGAGTCTTTGGGTACATCAATAAGTGAAACACAGACACTCTCTTTCAGGGACCTTATCTTCTCGTGGTAGGATACAAGCAAATACAAAGGGCATCTTACATATTGTATGATGTAAGGTGATCACAAAGTCTATGAAAAAAAATTAGGAGTTGAGGGTTTTTGCAATTTTAAGTAGAGTGACAAAGATAGGTTTCATGGAGAAGATACTACAGCAAAGACTTGAAAGAGGTGAAGGAAGCCAGAACCTATTATACCTGGCATGTTCAAGGAGGAAAGAGTGGCTGGAGGGAAGTGAGCAAGAGAGAAGGAGAAGCGGAGATGAGGTCACAGGGCCCGTGGGGAGGGTGTAGATTGTGGAGGGCCTTAAGAGGAAGAAGGACATGGTCACTCGGGCTCATGTGCTGAAATTAATAGAAGAGGTGAGGAAGGACGCAGGGAGACCTGTGAGGAGCTCTTGCAATAGTCCAGGCAAGAGATGAGAGAGGTTTAGACCAAGTTGGCAGCAGTGGAAATGGTCAAAGAGTCAGATTAGGAACAGGAAGGTAGAGCTGGTGGGATATGCTGACAATTTAGACATGGGGTGTAACAGAAAAAGAAAAGCTAAGGACAATACCAAGGTTTTGAGTCGGAGCAACTGGAAAAATGAAGTTGCTACCCACTGAGCTGGAGAAGCTGCACGTGCTAGGGAGGGAAACAAAAATTTCAGTTTGCACACGTTAGATCCGAGCTACCTTTCACACACCATGGTGGAGGCATCAAGTGGGCCCTTGGGTATTCCGGTCTGGGTTCTGGGAGAGGTATGGCTGGAGGAATCCATCACAGAGATGGAAAGCATGAACCTGGGGAGACCACCAAGCAAAGCAGTGTGGACTGAGAAAATAGCAGGGCCAAGGAGGCAGAGAGAAGGAGCCCGCAAAGGAGACTGAGGAGGGAACAAAGAAAATGAAAGGAGTGCAGAGGCTTCCAGCTCTGCTCCCTTATGAAAAGGAACCAGATAGAGCCCCTGCTCTTGGTACAAAGTCATCTGAGTCTCAGACCCACTCTGCCTGGAGAAGGCTCAGAGAAGAAGTAGCACTGGGGTGCACGCCGAAGGAAGGACGGGGAGGATTTCACAACTGAAAAGGAGGCTGAGTATTCCTAGTGGGGAAACAGAGTGTGAAGAGGCCCAGAGGCAGTTAGATGCAAAGCCCTTTGGGAGTGTGGTAGAGTCCAGTTTGGCTGAGGTTAAGTACGATGGGCATAGGAGGACTACAGGATAAATCCTGGGGGTTCCTTACCTGGGTTAAACTTAACTTCTAACCACCCAGAACCCAGCATGGATGGAGCTGCTGTCTCCTGACTCCTTCTGGCTACTGCATAAAACTTCTCTCTCCCTGTATCACAGAATCCGGGGGTTATGACTTCCCCCGCCTGAGTTATCAATGCCCAGGACCTCTGGGCAATTTGCTATGCCTGAGGATAACTTGAATGCAAGTACCCTTCAAGCCAAGATGCCAAGAGTTAACTGGGGGGTAGGGGAACCACAGTGACAGGAGGAAGAGATTTTTAACAGCTTCTGGTGATAGAAATCATCCCCAGCCAGCTCCGCGTATGAGTTTGTATTTTCTTTCTCTGCTTTAATTAAATATCTGTCACTCACACATTCATGCTTGCTATTCCCTTGTCAGCTATGTAGAGGTTCCACTAGAAGGGGCATTGGAAGAAGTACTGGAATAGGAGTCAAAAGCTCTGATCTCCACTCCTGGTTCTGCCCTTGATTGGAGGCAAGTCCTTTCTCTTCCCTGAGCCTCAGTTTCCCTATCTGTACAGTGAGAGGACCACACCAGTCGGTGTCTAGTCTGCTCTGGCCAACTACAACCTATTCAACTCACAGCTCTTCTTACGTCCCCTAACATCCCTGTCTTTAGCCCCTGAGTCTGTTTCAACTGCAGTTCACTATACTCCCCCTGGAACTCTCATCACCATATGTTCCAAGAGTAATTATCTTCCAATTTCACCTTCCAATTGCATCTTAATTTAACTTTCATTCCTGGGTGCCTGCTGGAATGTCCACACCAAGCCTGATGATTTCTAATTAGGCTGGTGTTAAGCCAGTCCAGTGATCCACAACAGGGCTTTTACTGGGAAGACAGCGTGGGACAGAGGTAGAAGAGCAGGGGCCCCAGGCTCACAGAGACCTGGATCCCAGCTCTGCCCCACATCAGCTGTGTGATCTGTGTGATCTAGGGCACATCACTTTGCCTCTCTGAGCCTCAGTTTCTTTCTTGGTAACATGGAAGAAATACCTCCTTTTTTCTGAAGGCTTTTGAGAAGTTCGAGGGAAATAAGAGACATAAGATGACCAGCGAAGTCAACTGGCAAACATTTCCTGTGTACTTGCTATGTGTCAGGCACTGGATAAAAAAGGAGGCTCTCAAGCTGGGCATTCTGTGTTTCAGTCCCACACTGGCTCCCCATTAAGTCAGTGACCATTAAATCCCTGTGGCTCAGTTTCCCATCTATGAAATGGAGATAGCAAGAGTACTCAGCTCATCAGGTCAATGTGAAAACCAAATCGATACATGTATAAAACACTTAAAGCAGTACCTGATTCATAGTAAGTACCCAATACATATTAGGAAGCATTTATTGGTCACTTATAATGGGACAGACACCATTCTAGGCACCTTCCATGCTTTATTTTACTGACATGAGAACTCAATGACCAACATCTTATTATCCCCGTTTTTCAGATGAAGAAACTGAAGCAC
Source organism: Macrotus californicus (assembly GCA_007922815.1). Taxonomy (NCBI): domain Eukaryota; kingdom Metazoa; phylum Chordata; class Mammalia; order Chiroptera; family Phyllostomidae; genus Macrotus; species Macrotus californicus. The sequence goes on along the minus strand of VMDR010000692.1, from coordinate 57,145 downwards.
AGAGAGGTTAAATAACCTGCTCAAGGTCACATAAAAGTATATGGTGGTTCTGAGATTCAGTCCCATGGAGTCTGTGAACCACTGTGCTACATGATCAGGAAATCCAGAGCACACAGAAATCAGTGCGTGAGGTTTCTATCACTGCCACCACACAGAGAAAGGAAGCAGGTTTATGCTGGAGACAAATGACAGGATGGCTGAACCCAAGAGCAGCAACTGCGAAGATTTACCGGGACCAAACCAGCCTCTCAGTTTACTCCCGCTCACTCCATCCCCCAGATTCTCAGAGAAGGAAGGGCTTGCCCAAGCAGCGAAATGTGGGAATACTGGAACTGCTCTCACCATTGTTTGAAAGCGAGTTTTATTAGGAGTGTAGGAAAAAGCTAGCCTGGCTCTGTCCAGATGACGCCAGAACAGGCAGGAGGCGACCTTCTTCCCGCAAGGAGTGGCTGGCTGGGTGCTGGGACCCACTCCAGCCTTTCCCAGTCCCACAAAGTGGCACCCCTGCTCCTACCTCCGGCACTCTGTCCAGGTGCCCATCCACTCAGCAACAAAAGGGGATGGACACAGGAAGGTGGCTGCTACATTCCTAAGTCCCCAAGTGGCTCCTTTTTTCTTTAGGTCAGTCCAGCCAATGTCTCCAATCCGCACCTCAATTCTAAGACAATGACTTTTTCCATTTAAAAGAGTTTAAAAAGAAAAAAACCCATAACGCGCGCACACACACACACACACACACATACAACAGCAGCAGCAGGATATGGTTCTAAGACAGTCAAAATGGTGGCTTCCTGTTTCTTTAGGGATGTCTGATTTGGCCTACAGCTTCAGACAAGGGTGTTGGTTGGGGAGAGGACTGCCTTTTGCTTAAATCCAAGAGAGAAAAAAAGAGAGAGAGAGACAATCGCTCCTTGGCAAGCGGACGAAGCAAGTTAGCTAGGACTCTTCCCTTGCTAACTCTTTGAGGGAACTTTCTGCCTTCCCTGTGGATGGAGTCAGGCATCCCGGGAACTGGCTTCCAGGCACCGCCCATCTCTGAGTCTCAGTCGCTAAATCTGTTCAATGGCATTCCTCTGGAGAGATCGCTAATATTTACTGTCCAACGCATTCCGATTGCAACGAATCCCTGAGCCGGCGAGTCAGATTCGCAGGGCAGAGACGTGAGGGATGGGAGGGAACGCCTGGCGTGCGGCTCGGCCGCCACCGGGGTTGTCCCCTAGGCTTTCGGTCCCCGGGGCGAGGCACAAAGTGGGCCCCGGCCAGGGCGCGGCCAGGGAGGGGGGCGCCGCAGGGAGAAATGATTTAAGGCTTTTTCGTCCTACGGGGAGAGTAAGCTCCAAGTCTCGGGGTCTGGAGAGCGAGAAAGGAGCAGGAAATCTCTTAAAGGGTGCGCCGCCGCCGAGTGATGAAGGACCGGGAACAGATCCCAATGTGGGGGAGACAAGGACGGATCCCGTGTGCCAGGAGGGGTCCCTGAGGGGCAGCGAGGGTCTGGCGGGGACCCCGAGGAATGAAATGAGGGTGTAGGGGCGCAATCAGGTTGCCTCTGCGAAGGGAGCGTCTGTCTCCGGTGCCTAGGGATCCCTCATTCTGGGGGCCGCCGTGGGAGTGGGATGAGGGAGTTCACGGCCAGGGTGCGCCCCCGCCGAGACTGAGGGGGCGTCCCTGAGGCGGGACGACTAGGACGGGTGCCCCAGACGATTCTCAGCCTCCTCGGTGAGGGGACTCCAGACCCGCCCATATCTCGACAGAAGCCCAGCAGAGTAGGAGAGGTCGGGATTCTCGGCCGTCGCTGCAGGCGCTCCGCCGGCTCCAACTTGGAGCTCACGGCCGGGGCCCCCTCGCGCGAAGCGCTTGGCGCCCGAGGTCGCGCGAAGCCTCCTACCTGCTCTGTTCATCTTCCAGCGCGAGGAGCCCGGGGCCGCCCGTCGGTCCGTCCGTCAATCCGAGCTCGAATCCGCACGGCGTCTCACTCCATAGTCGCCCGGCGGGTCCCGCACCCCCTGGCGCCCGCCCCGCCCCCCGGCGCGCGCCGTACTTCTTGAGGGGCGCAGGGCCAGTAGGGGCGCGGGGTGCTGGGCGCGAGCCTCCAGGGCTGGGCGGGGCCGGGGAGGGGGCGCGAGCGCGGGGCGCGCGAGGCGGCAGCCGGGACAGCGCGCGGCGTCGCGTACACTCGGACTCAGCGCGGGGCGCTGGGCAGTGGGGCGCGGGGCGCGAGCCTCCAGGGCTGGGCGGGGCTGCGCTGGCCGGGCGGGGAGGGGGCGCTAGCGCGCCGCGTGGGGGGCGTTGGCCCGAGCCGCGCGCGGCGTCGCGTCCGCTCCTGGCTCCCGTCTCCCGGCTCCGCGCTGGGTTCGCTGCGCTCTGACCGCGACCCCTCTGTCTGCGATCCTCCGTCGCCGCCGCGCCTCCGCCCGCCCCCTCCTAGACGTTTCCTCCCGCTCCCGAAGAGGAAGGCTTTTTTTCCCCTTTCTGCTCTGTCAGGGATCGAGGGAGCCGAGGGGCGAGGCGTCCCCGTGCACATTTAAAGGGACCGTGGCCATGGGGACTCGGAGAGCCGCGTGAGGTTCAAGGGACTACCATCGGGGCGGGGGCAGAACTGGCGAATTGGTCTTGGGACTTCCTCGTCCCATTGCCAAACGGACCGTCCATCTTTATTTTCATTTTCATGGACTGCACCAGACTCTGTGCTGAGCGCCCAACAGGACAGCCCCAAATTCTTGGCCTCGTGGAGTTTAGATGGGAGACACAAATGTGCAAACCAACATGGAAATTGTTAAAAGTGCAAATTCTTGAGACCCTCCCCAGACTTAACTGAATCAGAAGTCCTGTGTTTAACAAACCTCTAAGGTCATTCTGATGCAAGCTGAAGTTTGAGAACCAATGGAGTAGAGAATGGGTGATCAAGGAAGGCCTCCCAGAGGAGGTGATGTTGAAAGGGAGACCTGGCTGAAGAGGAGCCTGTTTTTGTTCACGCACCGCACTATATGACCAGCACCTCCCTGAGACCACGCCCAATGCTGGGCAATACCCCCACCAAGCCTCCACCTTGACCTCCCATCTGATTGTTCGTTCTGCTTCCCAGGATAAGTGCTGGGATGGGGACAGGAATGCACAGGAGCTTATGGGTACTCTGAAGTGGAGAGGCTTCAAGCAAAGGAAAGGCCTTTCGGTTAGAGGGAATAGTTTGGGCAAAGATTTAGAGGTGTGAAAAGGCATGGTCTGTTCCAGGAGCCTGAGGTGGCTGGCTTAGGGAACAGAGAGTGGTAGTGTCCCATCATGAGGTACAGAGGGCCAGAGTGAGAGGTGCTCTGACTGCCATTCTTTGTCAGGTGGTCCCAGATAGCCAGCTGTTTTCACTGCGTAGATGAAACACCTCTTGGCTCTAAGCATCAGTGTCACTCAGGGAGCTTGTTGGATGTACAGAACCTCAGGCCCACCCCCAGACCCACTGAACCAGAATCTGCATTTTAACTAAATCTTCAGGTGCTCTGTATACACATCACAGTTGGAGACAACCTGCCCTAGATAACCCACCCCATTTCTTTTTGGCCAAATGTGCTTCAAAGGATACAGAAATAGAGAAAAGACATCCCAATTTCCCCAGCTACTCACTGGGGTGAGAACTTAATCCCTGACCTCTGTCTCCTTATTAATACATTATTGGAAAGCTGGTAGGTTTCTGAATGCCTGAGGGCTTTCTTCACCCAGCAGAACTCCTGCTGTGTATGGGGTGCTCACTAAAAATGTATGATATGCATGAACATCTAATTTGAATTGTTGCATGAGCTAGTTGGTGCCTGGCACACAGAAGGTATTTAATGCCCATGTACTGAAGATAAGAATGTATGAATTTCCATGAGGTGATACAGGAAGGCGCTGAGAATATTAGACTCTTCCTCATCGTTATTTTACATAGTGTTTTCACACTCCCAAGCACTTTCATACACCTAACCAGATTTGTTTTGTTTTATTTTTGTCGTTTAATGTCCATAGTGCGGAGTTAGATTATGCATACTTTCAGGCAAAGGCCTAGAGTATTCCTCAGTTTCCCAAAATCAGGAATTGAACTTGATTCTTTCAAATGACCTTTTCAGCTCTGAGCTACCACAGAGTCCTTAAGCCTCTATCCTTTTGTGGAGAAATATTTATGCCTCTGGAACAGAAAAATCTGTGGCAGAATTTGTGTTACTTGGGCTCTTAATAAACTTTATGGATCCCTTCATGGAGATGGTAGAGGTGGAGACAGAGAGGTGAAGATGGAGGTGATGGTGGAAGTGATAGTGGATGTGGGAGACATGGCGTTGTAGTCGAAGGAGGCAGAGGGAATTGAGGTGGCGAGGTGATGGAAGTGGCTGTGAATGTCATGGCGAAGATGGAAGACGTGATATAGTTGGTGGTGGGGGAGGAGGTGGTGGGATTGATAGATGTGGTGGAGATGGACTTGAGGAGATGATGGAGGTGGTGGAGTTGAGGAGATGATGGAGGTGATGGGGTTGAGTGAGTTGATGGAGGTGGTGGAGTTGAGTGAGGTGATGGAGGTGGTGGAGTTGAGTGAGGTGATGGAGATGGTAGAGGAGTTGGTCAAGGTAATGGAGGTGGCGGAGCTGGTAGTGTGGCCGGGGTGGTGAAGTTGGTTAAGGTGATGAAGGTGGTGGAGATGATGGAGTTGAGTGAGGTCATGGAGGTAGGAGATGGTGGAGGTGATAGAGCTGATGGTTGAGAAGGCGGGGGTTTATTTGATGCAAAAAGAAAATATGTCTTAAAAATTGAACTTGTTTCTGGACTTACCCAAATAACCTAGGACCCCAGGGCAGGAGCAGAAGAGGGAGGCTCAGATCATTCGATCACTAACCAACATTACCCTTCACTGTCAGGCCTGTGTACAGGAGAAGGGAGGGCAGGAAGAGACCTCAGTGCTTTGTTAAGCCCTTCCATGACTGTTGAATTTGAGATTTGAGGCCTAAGCAAAGTCTACTTAAAAAGATCATAGTACCAGTGACAGTTGGGAAAAAACGTAGGTCTGAACTTGTTGAGCTGAAACCACATGTCACAGTAGAGTGATGGGCTCTGAAGCTGATCTGCTCATTCTTTTGTTTGCTCTTCCTAACAAGAGAAAATGGATGTAAAAGGCCATAAGGCTCTAGAAACATCCGGTGCTAATGCTAGTCCTTGGACTTGCTCAGTCCTTGTGGAATGAGCCATAGCCTCTCATTGAGCTAGGGGATGGCTATAAATACCCACAAAGGACATGGCCAAGGTAGAGTGTGGTAAGGGACATTATCACTCCTGTTTTGAGCCTTTCACACATGTGTATTCTCCTCAAGAATCCCATAAAGATAATTATAGCCCCATTTCACACATGGGAACACTGAGGTCCGGACAGGGAAAGTGACGTGCCCCTACAACCCAGCCAGAATGCACATCCCATTCCTCTGAGAATGTGGTCCGAGCTCCTAACTACCAAAAAGTCCTCCTAGGTTTTCACATTTTCCAATTAGCTGTTCCTCCCAGCAGACGATGAGCCATGCAGGGTAGGTGTTATGCCCACTTGACAGACTGGGAAACTGAAGCCCATAGTGGAAATAACTGGCCTGTGATCACACAGCAAGTTAGGGGAACTGCGAGTGGTGGAATCCCTACCTCCTGACATCAGACCGAAGTCAGAATTATGTGGAGCCTGAAACCATGCACTTCTCCAATGGTACAGTCTCTTGCTTTGCTTTTTGAGGGCAGGACTCTCTCCTTGCTTTTCTGAAGGAGGCTGGCAGGGTTGGGGCATGAAAGCTTTAAGGGAGATCCATAGTAGGAGTCAGGCCTCCCTGACCAGGCCTTCCTTCTCTCTCCCTCTTTCTCTTCCTCCCCTCCTTCTGACTGCCTTGAATGGTCAGAGCGGCCAAGCAGAATCCACCTTCACAGTGCTGGCCCAGCCCACGTCTGCAGAAACCTTGGAAGGGGTGTTCAGGGGAACTGACATCAAGACTCTGATATGTCCAAGGAACAAGCAGATGGGAGCCTCCAAGTATGAGGAACCTGGAGTGAGAGGCACTTTGGTGACCAGCGCATTGCCAGATGAGGAAGCTGTGGAATAACAGCAGGCAATAGTGATGCTGGTATCATATCCCATGCTGATGCTACATCTACCGAGCACTCTCTTCACATGTTCTCCGTGATTGTGTGAAGTGGTTTTATCATTATTTCCATTTGACACATGAGAAAACTGAGTCAGAGAGGTGAGAGACTTACTCAAGACTCAGAGCTAGTAGTGAAGTTGGGACTAAACCTAGGTCTGTCTGTCCCTACAGCCTGTATTGGGCAAACGTGGAATACTATTGTGCAAATGTGGCATACTATTCACAATATACCACAATAGTATACAACATTTGCCCAAGATCACGGTGCCAGAATCAGGACCAGAGCCCTAGGTGGCTAGCCTTCTTCCTTCCCTCCCTCCCTCCCCATCTCCCTCCCTTCTTCCTTCCTTTTTTCCATCCTTCCTTCCTTCTTTCCTTCCTTCCTCAAAAGTACTGAGTGCCTTCTCTACCAAGTCCTGGGGCAGGTCCTGGGTAAAAAGGCCATACTCGTTCTGGCCTTCTTGAGCTCCCAGGCCAGCTGAAAAAGCAGGACACCCAATGGCAAACTACCTGTAAGTTTGATGAGAGCACTACTGGGGGAAACACAGACTTCTCTCAGATGCCTTTAGACCCCAGATATGAGGCTGACCCCCACTGAAGCCCCTGACCTCATACCTCTCACTCAAACACATAGAACAGCATAAAAGATCAGGATCTTCCATGTCTTTTCACGATTCTTAGATAAATGGGGATAATTACCTCCCTGCACACAGCTTAGGGAACCTAAGATAAAAACTGCTGAAATCCAGTTCCCGTCTGCCTGAAGCCTTGGCAAAGTGCAGAGCCAGCACCACAGCTGGATGTGGCCGTGCGCTCCAGAAACAAAGAGCACTGTAAGCCACGCAAAGATGGTGTGGCCAAGCCTCCACGACAGGCAGTAGAATGCAGTGGTCAGGAGCCACACTGACCTAGGGGGCAAGTGCCAGCCTCAGTTTCCCCATTGGTAAATCATAATGTAATAGTAATTACTGAGTGGTTATTTTGTACTAAGTGTTTTGCATATGTTATTAAATCATTTAATCCTCTCAACAAACCTATGAAGTAGGCAACATTATGGCTCCCATGTTATAGATGGGCTACCACAGCCCAAGGAGGCTAAAGCACTTACCCAGGCACACACAGCTGGTAAGTGGTAAGGATCCCACCCTGGCTCTGGGAAAGGCTTTCTTACTTACTTCAGCACACTGGCCCCATCAACTGGACATGAAAATAGTGTCTTCTCATTAAATGGGATAACTCATTCAGTAGGGGAGAGAGGGGCACAGGAGGCACTCAATAAATGATCATTACTTAAATGTCAAATACCTAGTTGGTGCTCAATAAATGTTTACAAAGTATTCCGGGAACTGAGGCACACAAACCCCACAATCAGAGCATGACAGGGGCAGGAGAGAGCATTTATGGAGCACCTGTTTTATGCCAGAATGGATGGGGCGGGGGGGGGGCAATGTGGGAGCCTTGTGGGATCACAGAGAGGCAGCTTGGGCTCCGCTTCCTTCCCCAACTCAGAGGAGGTGACATTCAGGGACTTGTTTCCCCACTGAGACAAGGGCTCTCCCAAAAAACTGGGGCTTGATTGGTGGCCACCTTCCCATCTCACTCTGTAGCTGACTCCCCCTTGGGCATCCAGTTTTCTACGAGGAGCAGGTATATCTTTTGTCTCCAGGGATAAAATGCATGTTATTCAAAAGGAAATGACCGTGGCCCTGCAGCCTCTTCAGCTTCTGACCCCCGTGTCCCCGTAGCCTTGGACTGCTCACCCAGCAATGCCACGGCTGCGACAGCATCAGCTTCCAGGGCTTATCTTCCCCTGGAGAGTCATTGAATTGCCTTCCTGGCTCCAGGGCCAGGCAAATCTGAGCCAGGCACCTGCCGGGTGGACAAGTCTTCAAAAGGCCACCCTTCCCTTCCTGTGCCCCTAAGATTGGTGGGGGAAGACTCAGATAAGTTCTGCTCAAGATATCCCCCCCATCTCCAACCCCACTGCACACACTCGGGTCAGGCCTGAGAAGACAGAGGAGTGGGGGCTTAGGGACCCCTGGCTCCAACAGTGGCTGGCGCTGTGGCCTTGGGCTAGGCCCTTCAGCTCGCGGCACCTCCGTTTTCTGCTCTGTGAGCGGGAGTGATGAAGGCTTTCTCTTGGGTCCTGGTGAGAATTACAGGAATGTTAGTTCCCCTCTTTCTTCACTTTCCTGACCTTGAAGAGCTCACAGTTTGGTCTAAGAGAAGGGCTTGGGGTCAGCTGACGGTGATACAGTCGGGGGTGAAAGCAGGGGACTGAGTTGAGCTGAGGGGCTAGAGGAGAGGAGGTGACAGTGAGCTGGGCTTTGAAGGCCAAGTGGCATTTTCCAGGCAGAAGAGGAGGGTTACCGTTCCAGGTAGGCAAACAGCCTGAGCATGTGCCTGTGGGCATGGAAGAGGAAGACAGGGTTGGGGCCAGGTGAGAAGTGTGCTGTGGTCACAGCATGGGACAGGTGTGGGGCAGAGCTCTCCAGTGGCAGGCCAAAGAGTTTGGACTTTACCCCTCAGGTGATGGGGAGCCTAGAGTGTTTCTAGGGGAGAGAGTGACAGGGTCAGACCTGTGTGGTAGGGGAGTTGGAGGGACAAGCCTGGAGGTGGGATGACTTGAGCAGGCTGGGACAGGGGTCCCAAGAGAAATTAGGCCTGAATTCATGAGTGTTCCTTTGCCACAGTTTTGGGGGCTCAAATGCATGCTGGGAAGGCTTCCAGGAGGAGGAAAGCTTTGCTCTGCACCCTGGAGGAATTACACAAGCAGAGAGGAACAGGAGAGGGCATGCCAGACAGGGGATAGGGTGGAAACCGGGGGCCAGTAACCCAGTTAGGCTGGAGTGTCCAGTGTGCAGGGTGGGAGTGCACGTAGATCACAGGGGCAGGCGGGCGCCTCAAGGGCCTTTGTCTAGCAGAACTTCAGCTCCCGAAGGAAGGGTTGAGCTCTGGGGGAGGGGAGTCTGGGGTTAGGCAGGACCAGCTTGGAGTTTTTATCACCACTGGGTGGGATCCAAGGTCTGTGGAGGAAGTGACCACCCTCTTCCGGCCAGCCATTTTTTTTCCTTCTGCTGGCCCGTTTGGCTTTTTCCCGAGGCTGCATTTCCACAACGGCCCCTCCTGGCTGGCTGGGTGTGGGCATGGCTCCACCACACACCCAGCAACAGGGGCAGCCTGGCCCTGGGCTTCCTGCCCCTCTGTGGGCAGGCTGATTGGAGGAAAACAGCCCTCAAGCCTTCTTCAAAACAGGAAACTGCTCTCCCAGCTTCCTGAAGGACAGGAACTGTCCCCATGGCAACCATGGGACAAAGAGGCCATGTTAACCCTTCCAAGGATGATCTGGTTGAGAACCCTTTCTTACCAACCCCTTGTTTGTGTGATACAGTACAGGTGACGGGGGTGGGGGGGGGAGGGGGGGGGAGGCGGTCCTCTTCAATGGTACCCTCCAAGTCTTACCACCTTTTGAGGGAAAAGCAGGGCTGGGATTTCTACCCATTGCAGAGATGACAATATTGAGGTGAACTCAGAGGGCAAAGGCCTAGCCAGCCACACAGTAAGTCAAGTGCCGCAGGGCACAAGTGTGGGGTCAGAATTCAGTCTTTCTCCATTGAAGTCTTGGCTCAGTGCTAGCTGTGTACCTCGGGCAAGTGGCTTAACCTTCCAACCTCAGCTTCTCTACCTGTGAAATGGGACAATTAGAGCACCAGCCTCGAGGGGTTGTTGTGAGAAATCACTCATGCAACCCATAACCACTCATGTAGGTTCTTCTAAGGCCCCACAGATAAAGCTGTGACAACACTAACAGAACCTCCCTCCTCGTGGGGTGGGTGTTGTGGTTGGGAGAGGCAGGGAGCAAACTAGTCCAAGCGATCAGAGAATGACCAGACCTATGAGTGATGGATGGGGAGCGGAGTGTGGAGAGGCCTTTTCAGCTTGGTGGCCAAGGAGAGGTGAGGAAACCAGGGGAATGATAAGGAGCCTGCCGTGCAAAGACTGGGGGATAGCAGTCAGGCAGAGGGGCCGGCAGGGGAAAGGCACAGAGGTGGCGAGGGCTGAAGAGCAGCAAGGTGCTGGGAACAGACAAGTGCAGAAGGAGAAGGAAGGAGAGGCTGGTCATCAGAGCCTTTGGATTATATTCTCAGAGCAAGCCTGAGCCACGGAGGGACACATTCTGATTTGCATTTTTAAAGATTTCACTCTGGTAGTGGTACCCATGGGATGCAGCTCTGAGTGATCAGGACTTGGAACTCCAAAAGATATCTTTTCTGTGGGACATTTGGATGTGCCCCTGGACAGACCTGAGTGATAGGGAGAGGCAGTCATTTGTTGTTTTGGGGTAGGGGGACAGGGCAGCACAGGGACCCTGTGGCCTGTACTGTTGAGGAGCCCAGCCTTTCCCTTGACAGACTGCCAGGGCACACCCCTCCCTCCCTCAACACCCAAGGGCTGCTTTGAGGAGGCCATGGACACAGCTCCCACCATTGTGGTGGGTTCAGCAGCTGTTCAACAGGTACTTTGGGAATACCATCTGCTCTGCTTACTATGGTCTCCAGGAGCTGGTACCCCCAACCTCCTCAGGGACCCCTCCCCACCTCATCTCCTAGCATGGCCCTTCCCCTCAGCTCCGGCCACACCAGCCTTCCCCTCCGTCCCTGACCCTGCGCAGCTCCCTCCAGCCCCGGGGACTTCGCACCTGCCATTTCTGCTTTCTAGAAAATGCCTTCACAAATTTTCTCATGCCTGGGTCAGCTTCCTTCGTCAGTCAGGTCTCAAATGTCACCTTTTCACAGAGGCGTGCCCACCCATGGCCCACCCCTAGTCTCTCACCATCTCATCACTCGTGTTGTTCTTTCCTTGTGCTCACCCATATCTGAGATCACCGTTCCATCTAATTATCTATATACCTGTGTGGCACATCTGTCTCCTCACCTAGAATGCCAGCTCCAGAAGGGCTGGGCTGCACCTCCCTTATTGGCTCCCCTACTGGCACCTGGAACAGAGCCTGGCCCACCATGAGCACTCACTGTACTATCTGTTGCATACCCAACAAACCGACGGTGACAGAGACACCCCCCCGCAAACACACACACCTGGGCTTAGCACCAAACTCCCACTCACCCACAGTGGGAAGGGACTGGTGGCCTCTCTGCCAGCAGGAGCTCCCAAGAGGAGTCGGCCGGAGATGAGGGGAGGAGGGGTAAATGTTCACCCTGTGGAGGAACTGACCACTCACTCACAATGAACAAACCAATGTCGCCTCACTATGTTATAGTCACCAAAAACTGCACTGGGGCTAGCGTGCCCTGAGGGACTTATCATTATCCCTGTTTTTCAGGTGAGGAAGCGGAGGCTCAGAGAATCAAAGTCTTGTCCCCAATTCAGCTGGGAAGTAGCAGAGATGAGGGGACACCCAAAACTGACTTCTAGGAGCCTGTGCCTTTTTCCTTACCTCCCAGCAGCCAAAAGGGACCCTTGGGCAGAGGGAATGACAAAAGTTGATTGACTTTTTGAAAAATCTCCTTCCAGGGTTTGTCAAGGCCACTGCCACCAGCCACATCTCTGAGTTAACAAGGGAACCCAAACGTCTTAGTCTGGAGACTCTTCTGGACTGGTTACAACATGAAGTCCAAAGCCCCATCCCGGGCCCAGTGAGTTAAGCTTCTCTGGGGTTGGGACTGAGAGTCTTCATTTTGGGAAACACGGAGTTAAGGCTTGGGTGGCCCCATTAGAAGGCTAGTGGAGCCAGGGATGGAAGGAGCACAGGGACCCCTTTTTAGACAAAGAGCCTTCAGGCTGGGTCATCAGACAAGAACCTGACCATCAATAACCCAAGAAATGTGTGGCAGTGTCCAAACGTGCGGGGCTTGTCCACACCCTGCTCTGCCCACTGGGGAGCCAGGCAGTCCTGGGAAGGCCCTGCCAAGCAATCAATTCTGATGTCCTACCTCTGATGCCACCTGCCCTGGAGTTCCCGCAGGGAGCGAGAGCCCACGTCCTCACAGGGCCACCCTTTCCTCATGGGATAGCTTTGCAGAACGGAAGTGTCAATGTCACCTTCCCGATGCAGAAGGCGAGACTCCTGATTTATTTTCCGCGTGGAGCTCCGGAGCGGAGATTGTTTCTCTGCTGGCCCTGAGGCAGAGGGTGAGGGAGATAGTGGCTCTGGAAAGCCGGTATTAATCAGCTTAATAAGCGTGTGTGCACCGGTGTGGCTGTGCACAGAGAGGGACTCGGGAGGCGATGTGACCCCCTGTCACAGACACCATCAATTGCTGGGGTGAACCTCCTCCCACACGAAACCCAGACACTTAGATAAATGAATCAGGCCCAGTCAGGGACACCATTAAAACGTTCAGTGCTCTGGGCGCCAGTCCATTGCCCCATGGCTGCTGTCCTCCGTCCTTCTAGGAGAGGCTGCTGTCAGTGTGCATGGTTTCCTTCAGGAGCTGCCTTGTGGCAGGGGGGCTGCAGGCTGCAGTCAGATCCCCTCCAGCTGAGGGGCGTCCCTAGAGAGGGGGCAGTGTATGGGGGAGGGGAAGAGAACCTTTCACATGTGGCCTGGCAGGACCCGTGCACGAATCATTCTGATGATCTCACAGCGTGAGCTGCATCAGAACTTCAACAGCTCGGAGTCTGTACGAAGTTGTGGACAACACACTGGGGTGTGAGCCCCAGCCTCACCACTTCCCAGCTCTGAGCACCCCCCCCCAGTCCCTCCCCTTCCAGGTGTCCCTCTTCTCATCTGTAAAATGGGGGCATTTCTAGCACCTACCACACATGTCCGTTAGGAAGATGTGATGAGATAGTGAGCCTCAAGCACTTAGCCTGGCGGCTAGCACTTAGCCCGACTTCTCAGTAAGCACTAGATGTTATTACTGAGCATTCTTAATGAAGTTCCTGGCACATGCTAGGCCATCAATTAGGGTTTGACATCTTTAGCAGGTAGACATTTGCTGGAGTTTGTGCAGGTCTAAGCCACACACCATTTCTCACTGACTTGACAGTTTGCTTAACTAATTTTTAGCTATTTATAAATATAATCCTTTCCCATTTTACTTATGAACAGGTAGCAGCAGCCAACCCTCGCTCTTCGGGGACAGTGTCCTAGTGTCTAGTTCAGCTCTCATTTCTAAAGCCTGAGGAGGGCTTGACACCAGTTGTGAACACTTTATCTAGGGTCCTGAAACCCCTCAGCTTTGGAGGTGCAAGCTTTGTGCCTCTTCAGTATGAAGGATCTGTGGTGCTTCAAACATCTGCTTAATCTCCACAGGCATGCCCCAAGGCAGGTGTGATTATACCCATTTGACAGGTGAGGACACTGAGGCTCACAGACCTGCCCAGGAATACATAGCCCATGAGCAGCAGAAGCGTGTGATCCCAGTTCTGCTGTAAGCACACAGTGGGAGTTTTTCCCATCGCCTTTAACTCAGAGCTTCTCAACCAAAATGTAGATAATTTCCCCCCAAACAGTGCCAGTTGCAGCACCTAGGAGGGCGTAAGGGTTTCTGTGACAGAGGTACCACCTGAAATGGGTGGTAGGGCAATATTCATGACCCCTGGCTTCTCCCCTCATGTTCATTTCACCCTCATTCATCAGCACCTCTTCGTGCTGAGTCTTAGAGGGAAGCAAGAGGGGTCAGACACACTCAGGGAGCGATCAAAAAGCATCATTGGTTCTTGCCTCACACCCAGGACCAGCTACGTAATTTGTGGGGCCCAGTGCAAAATGAAAATGTAGTACCTCTTGTTCAAAATTCAGAATGTCAAATGGCGGCAGTAGAACATGGGGGGTTAAACCAAGCGTAAGGCCCTCCTGAGTGTGTGTCCCTGTGAGACTGCCCTGGGTACCCGCCAGGAAGCTGGTCCCGAGCATGTCAGCACTGGGAAAGCAGCATCTCGGCGTGCCCAGCCCCCAGCTCACAGCCAGGCACCAGGTAGGAGCTAAACACACATTTATTGAGTGAGTTCACCCCAACTCTGTGAGATGGAAACAGGCTTATGGATTTGCAGATGGGTAAACTGAGGCTCGGGAAAGCTCCTGCTTCACCTAACCTCACCCGCAACCCAGGTCCCCGGCTCCGGCCTGGCGTGCCTGTCTACTGTTGCATTCTGACCCCCATCCTGGCCTTTGTTTTCCTGATCCCAGAGAGAAGGGGTAGTGTTTACCACAGGCTGAAGTTTATTTTATTTTTGTGTTTTCCAATAATTGATTCCAACAGTTCCTACAGATGTCCTGCCGAAGGAAAACATGTTTTGCTCGCTCAGCCTTGGACTTCCTCACCGTGCCACAGTGGTGAGGCCCACAGCCGTGAGGAAAGCGTGGGGTGACTTTTCCCTTGGTTATTTTATTTTTTTCCATCTCCCTGTTGGGGACAACAAAACGTGTTTTTCTTTTTCTCCAAAGGAAACTGGAGCTTGCTTATTGATTACTTGTTGCCTAAAATTCAGCTTCCTTCTGCAATGATCTTGAATTGCATAAGTTGTGTGAATGAACTTCAAAAAATAAAGGACCGTCCTTCATTCTACCGAAAGGACCACCATCACAACCCAAATTCTCATTCACATGAAGCCATTGACACCACTGAAATTCGCCCTAGCTTTCTCATCAGCCTGTGTACACGTTTAAAGTGGCTTTAGTATGGCAAGTTCACCTTTTTCAGAATGCAGGATTGGGAAACGGTACACAGAGCCTATATTCTGGTCAAGCCGAAGGGCTGCAAAGAATTCACTGAAATAGCTATTGGGTGTATGGTACGAGGTAGGGGTCAACGGTCTTCTCTTCCGTGTGCAGATCCACCTGATCTAGCATCGTCCTCCCACTGCCCAGCATCTTGACTGTCATGAATCTGGTGATTCTACACCTATTGGTCCAGGTCTGGACTTTCTGGTCTGTTAGTCTGTTTGTTTAGCTTTGCACCAAGACCAGCTGCCTTAATTATTATTCTGTCCCCTGCAATCAATTCCTCATGGTTGGCTAATAACTTCTCTGTTGCTGAACATCTAGGTTGTTTCCACTATTTTGTTATTATGACTTGTATCATACTAAGTCATCGTAATAAAAAAAGCAATTATAGCTGAGGTGATGTGCCAGGCTCTGTTCTAAGTGCTTTCCGTATATTAACCCATTTAATCTTCACAAACACCCTTGGAGGGAGGTGCCATTGTGATCTCCAGTTTGAGAGCTGAGGACCTCAGGGCACAGAGAGGGTCAGTCATTTGCCCTTGGGCCCACAGCTTCTGCATGGTGGAACTAGGGTCTGAACCCAGGCTGGCTGGCTTTGGAACCTATACTGTTAGCCACTCCTCTCTGAAATCAATGACTGAATGAAAGGGCTATATGTAAAGGAATGAATCAAATGTGGTCAGTAACGCCTTTTTTATCTTCTTCAATGAATTAACTGGCTCAGTACTGTGGAGGCTGAGAGCCCTGAGGGCCCGCCCCAACTGTACCACTCACTGGCTCTGTGGCTTTGGACAGGTCACTCCTCTTTAAGCCTCAGCTTCACTGTCTGTAAGATGTAGACAATAGGCCTACTTGTCTGGGTTGTCAGGGGGCTTCAGAGACCAGCACCGTGCCTGCTGGGTCGGAGGAGGTCCTGGGGGCCTCAGAGGCTTCAGAGGGCTCCTCCCAAAGAGGTCTCTGCTTTGCAGGCTTTCTGGGCTTCCTGTTGGATCTGGAAGGGCCTTCCCAGATGGAGAAAGTGAGGCATGGAACAGCTGAGGGCATGACCAATGGGACCCCAGAACCTGCTTTTTACAGCCTGTCTGCATTTGTAGATCTGAAGCTCAAGGCTTTCCTGACCATCAGCTCACCAGGGTGAGTGCTCTGCCCCCATTCACTGGGCAGCACTTTTGCCTTCAAGGGCAGCCCCCACCTCACTGCCCCAGGTCAGCTCTCCTGATCTTGGTATTGCCAGCTTCCTGCCTCTGGCCCTCGAGCTCCTAAGGACAGGACCCTGTTGTGGCTGTATTGATAGAGCCCGGCACAGGGAGACCAAGAGGTATTGACTAAATGAACAAATGCCTTGTTTTGCCCAGGAATGAAGGGTTTCCAGGGATACAGGACTTTCAGTGGTAAAACCATCAATGTCTTGGGCAACGTTGTCCAGGACAAGTTGGTCACCTGAAGAACCACTGTGCAGCAGATTCTGGGTTTAGCCTTTATAGTTACCACGTGATCTAATCCTCATGTTTTAGTTAGGTCCCCTAGAAGCAGAGCCTGAGCCAGGGACCCAGGTGCACGTGAATTATTGAAGAGGTGCTGTCAGCAGGAGTAAGGGACGCAGGGAGGGCAGGAACAAAGCGCCAAGCAAGACTGTGATCCTGGCCGGAGAGTAGCCTCAGCCGGGCCCCCCCAGGGATGCTCTGCCATGCAAAGAGCACCACAGATTGGCCCCCACCCGACACAAGTGACCCACCCTGGAGAAGGGTTGTAGTTGAGGGCCATACTCAGGAGAAGGGCCGCTGTCAGCCATTAGCAGCCAACATCCCTGCAGCTGGGGCACAGGAGCACGTGGGGGATCCAGGCAAGACCGCTGGTATCTACTACACTTCATAACAGCCATGGAGGGAGGTCAAGTATGATTTTATAACCTTCATGACCCTTTTCACCTAAAATCACCCAGGGGCTCCCACTGCCCTGAGAATAAGATCTAAAGTCCTTACAGTGGCTGTTGCCCCCTGACCCACCCCCCCATTTCTCTCCTGTGCATTTCATTTAAATCCCAACCACCCTGGCCTCCTCTCCAGGCACCAAGCACGCTACGCTTTGCCTGATCCAAGGCTATTATCCTTGGTGTTTATTCCTTCTGCCTGGACTCCCCTTGGCCCAGATCTCTCCCTGGCTGGCTCCTTCCTGTCATTTGGGTCTCAGCTCTAATGCTGCCTCCTTGTAGGTGTCCCTGGCTTTCCCACTAACATCCCCCGATGCTCCTTATCACTCTCTACCCCGTGGCTTGAGATTATCTTCATCATGCACACCGCTATCTGAAATTACTGTTTATTTTCTTTAGTAGCTTTATGCTGGTCTCCATCTCCAGAATGTATATTCCATGAGAGTAGTGAGCTTTCCTGTTCTTTACTGCATCTTAGGCCTAGAAAGTGCCTGGCACATAGCAGGTGCTCAATAAATACTTGTTGAATAAATGACCATGCCCCATTTTATCAATGACAGAATGGAGTCTCTGAGAAGTCACAGTTCACCTGCTGCCAAGTGGCAGAGATGAAAATCAAACCAAGCAGACCCTATGGTTGGGCTCCTCACCACCAGCTGCCCCCTATCTTTTGCCTCGGGACAGCCCATGACCAGGAGATGGTATTTGGTTCAGCAGCACCAGCAGCCCCCAGCTCCTGGCTCAGGGGCTGGCCTGGAACAGGGGCTGGCAGAAACACAGGATCAGATGAGTGACAGGGTCACTGATGAGAAACCCTTCTTGGTCTCTTGGAAGGGGCAGCTGAGACTGTGCCCTGCCTGCATTTCCTGGGGACTCAAGATGCAGGCATCACCGTCCTGCTGTCAGAATGCACTGGCCGGCTCCTGGGAGGCGGGGTGGCGGGGACTGTCTGCCGCGGTGATCAATGTGAATAATAAACGTTTAGAGTTAATAAGCTCGAGTTAACTTCTCTCGCCTCAGTGACTAATGGGCTTCCCGGAGCCCATAACTCATGCTGTCCGCAGGCCTCCCTTCCCTCGGTGGCAGCCCTAGACCCAGCCTGCTGTGAGAGGTTGCCCAGGGAGGAGGGACCCGGCTTGGCAGAGACCTTATTTATGGCAGTGCATGCAGTGCTTTTGGGGAGGAGCAGGGTCTTTCCGGCTAGTTTCTGGCTCTGGAGAGAAGAGAGTTGGGGATGAGGGAGGTTGGTGATTGATCTGCCATCCAGGCCTACCTCTGCCACCAGCATCTGGGAGATCATGGGACAGTCCTGCCCCC
The DNA here is from genome assembly GCA_007922815.1 of Macrotus californicus. NCBI lineage: Eukaryota > Metazoa > Chordata > Mammalia > Chiroptera > Phyllostomidae > Macrotus > Macrotus californicus. Next base: position 39,078 of record VMDR010000692.1, on the reverse strand, counting down.
TTTGCACCTCCAGTTTCTCATTTGTCAAGGAAGATAACAATAACCTTGGCTGTTCCAAGAATCAAATGGTGTGGTGGGTATAAAAAGTGCTAGACAGTGGGGAGGGGCTGATCACTTTTGTCTGCAAATGTCTGAAAAGTAGAGGCAGAAGAGGAGGTGGCTGTGAATGGAGGTCTCCGAGACCCTTGTCCCATGCTCCTCAAAGAGAGGTCCTCAGACCAACCAGCAGCATCAGAACCTGTCAGGGGCTTCCTAGAAATGCAAAATTGGGAGCATGTCCTAGAACCGCTGGGCCCTAACCTGCATGTTAATAAAATACCCAATGATTTTTGTGCACAACATCAGTCTGATAATCACTGGCCTAGACCAACCATGGCCAGTCACTAACTTTGATGCTCCCATTCACCAGTCCCCTGTAGAGAGCAGATGTCGCTAGCCAGACACAACACTCTTGCCAGTGGAGCTTAGAAATGGCCCAGGATCGCTTTCTGCCACTGTTCAGAGCTGTCGTGCAAGATGGAAACTGGTGGTTGTCCTAAGCCTAGACTCTGCACCCCTAAATTTCTAACCAAGATTAGGAAACCCAGCCCAGTCCCTTCTGCACAATTTCTGAAACCTGTACTACCCACAGATGAGACACGGGAGAGGCAGATGTGGGGCACTGAGGCAGGGAGCACGCAGGAGGCTTGGTGAGCAAAGGGATTCCTGCTAGTGTGAGGGCAAGCGGAGGAGTGGGCCCTTGACCTTCTCTTGGAGGACCTGGGAAGGACCCAGCTCACCAGGGAGAAGTCAACCTTTCCCGCCAGTGTCCTTTGTTCATGATGATGATGTGACAAGCAGATCTCTGTAAGAACAGCTTAAAACGGACTTTTAAGAAAGAGTATCTTCTGCTTAAATTATTAGAGGTATAAAAAGTTATTGTGAAAGTAAAAAAATAGAGAAGTGAAAAAAAACCTTGCTCCTTGTAATCGTCTTGCCCTGGTGTAACTGATGTCAGGAGCTGGGTGAATATATCTTTCCAGTTTACCCTTTCACACATGCTCACAAAAACAAGATCTCACCACAAACCTAACTTCGAACCTTGGTTTTTGTCTAATAATATACCATACGCATGCTTCCAGCCTCATACATGTATTTATATATACATACATACTATCTAACTGTTTTTATCAGCTGCCTAATATTTTATAGGATAAATGTCCCAGGATTCACTCAATTATTGCCCGATTAGTCAGCATTTAGTTCTCTCTCTCCTTTCTTTCTCTCCCCCTTTTGCAATGAACACCCTTGTAGGTATCACCTTATGTGTCAGTGTGGCCGTGCAGGATAAACTTTCCAAAGTGGAACTGCTGGATCAAGGGCATACACATTTTAAACTTTAATAGAAACTGCAGATGACTGTCCCAAAAGATTATAGCAGCTCACACCCCCACCAGCAGCGTCAAAACAGCTTGACTGCCCCCTCCTTGCTGGCACTGAATGTCATCAATATTTAATATTTTTTTCCAATCTGATGGGAGAAAAATGGCATCTCATTGTTCTTTTAATTTGCATTTGCACAACTGCCTGAGCAGTTGAGCATCTTCTCATGTGTTTGTTAGCCATTTGTGTTTCTGCAGTGTTTTGCCTGGTTATACCTTTGTCCACCTTTCCTTCCCCTTTCCCTTCCCTTTTCCCTTCCCTTTTCTTCTCCTCTCTTCTCTTCTCCTTCCTTCCTTCCTTCCTTCCTTCCTTCCTTCCTTCCTCCCTCCCTCCCTCCCTCCCTTCCTTTTCCTTTCTTTTCTTTCTTTCTTTCTTTCTTTCTTTCTTTCTTTCTTTCTTTCTTTCTTTCTTTCTTTCTTTCTTTCTTTCTTTCTTGTATTTTTGTTATCTATTTTTAGGCACTTTTTGTATGTTCGTATTAACTCTTTGTCTGCCTGATATGTAATTCACCTCTGTGCCAAAAAGATCTCTGTAAGCTGCATGGGCAAAATTCCATAAGATGAAAAGATAGAAATAAATGCAAATTCTTCATGGGTTTGCAAGCCTGAACTACCCATGGATGGAGGAGACAGGGCCAGTTGTCTGTACAAGGCATCAGAGGACGGTGAGCTCACTAGAAGGTGACAGTGGGATCAGCTGCTAAAATAGCCAAATTAGGACCGCAGGGTGCATTCATTGAGTCAGGGACTTACAATGTTCTGCCTGCTTCTGGGAAAGGTGTTCAGCTCCAAGCTGCTGGGAAGGATGAGGAGGGCCTGGATTCCCCCTTCCCATGAGGAGCTGGCCCTACTCAGCCTGGAACGGAGCAGGGCTGTCCCAGGGATGGAGAAGTGGTAGGTCTACGGGTCCAGGGAGCAGAGTGGGGGCCTGTGAGGCATCCCAGGGAGCTGGGTCTCAGCTGAGTGTGAGAACTTTTTTCCTTAGCACCACTGCCCACCCCCCTGCCCTTTTAGCATTATATACCAAGGAACTCCTACTCATTTCCCTGGTTTATCTTCTCATAATGCTTGACTTTTCTAACATACTATAAATGTTATTGTGTGTGCTGCCTGTGTCTCCTCACTAGAATGTCAGCTCCATGAACACAGTTTGTTTTTTTATTTTGTTCACTACTGTATCCCTTCCAGAAGGTCATTATTGTGTCTCCCAGTTCAAGCTGTACAGGTAGTGAGCTCCCCATTGGGAGATATGAACAAGGTTCTGCTTGGCCACCTAGCAGGCTTTCTGTGCAGGGGACTCTAGGATTCATCTGTGATCCTCTCATCAGAGTAAGGTCTGGAAGGGCCTTTGGATCAACAGGAGACCCCCTGGCCTCCCCTGGCTGCAAGGGGCCTGTGAGTCAGCCAGCTGGGACACTAGAGCGCTCCAACTGGGTCAGCTTCTGTTTATGTCCTTGTCCTGGCCCATCCTGAGCCCCGGCCCCACCCTGGGTCAGCCTCAGTCCAACCTCAACTCTCCCCTCAGCATGAGGCCCTCATGTTTTGGAAAATCAACCGGCATCACACTAGACTGAAAATATCTCAAAATATCATTTGTGACTTCCTCCCGCTCCCCGAGGTCCCCCGCCTGGGCGGACAGCAACCTTTCCCTCGCTGTTGATTTTCAAGAAAGGCTCTTCCATAGCTGGGACATAGGGAATTTCCAGTATTTTTCTTCCTCTGTTGTTTTTTTTTTTTTTTTTTTGCCTTCAGACGCCCACATTGTGTTGTCCTGACGCAGCTCCAGGCAATGTTTGGCCCCAAAGGCCTGGGCTGGGTCAGTGAGGCCTGGACCAGCAGCCCTGGCTCCTCGGGCGCAGGAACAATGCCTCCATAATTCATTGAAAACTCCCCTCGGATGACTTTTTCCTGTTGCTGATTGTCTCCGCGTTCCAGGCCTGCACAAACTGCTTTTTCCTCCAGCTAAATTTAAAAGGGCCAGACCCTGGAAACAGTGCACTGGGCTGGCCTCAGTGTGAGGGCAGAGGTGGGGAAGCTGGGTAGAATCAGAGCCCCGAAGCCACTGTTTCCCCACCAGCCCTCCCTCTCTCTCTCTCTCTCTCTCTCTCTCTCTCTCTCTCTCACACACACACACACACACACACACACACGTAGCTGCAGCCCTGCCTTTACTTTAATTCCCCCAATTACACTTAGAGCCCCTTGGGCCACAAACTTTGGAGTTCAGAAAGCCTAGTGGGTCTGTAGAGGTCAGAGAAGCCCCTACAGAGCAGGGGGAGCAGGCAGGTCTGGTGGTCCGCAGCCATAGTCCCTAGTGGGTGTTGGATTCACAGGGTGAAGAAGAGGAGGTTTCTCTCAGGCAAAGTAGAGCAGGAAGAAAACAGTTGGCCAGGAGGGAGTGAGCTCCTCATCACTGGGGGTGTGCAAGCCGAGGCCACATGTCCAGCAACCAAGAAACTGTCAAGGGCTGACCGTGCCATGTGGGAGGCAGGTGGCCGAAGGCCCTTCCAGTCTTCTGTGGCTCTGTCCTCTCCCCAAGCCAGTGAGAAGGGGCTGGCACTTCTGTATCAGCAGCCTGGGGTGGGGTTCCAGCAGGAAGAAAGACCACAGCCTTGCCTGCTCTGTGCACACAGCCCTGACCCATGGCTCTTCATAACAAGGGAGTCATATTCTCTGGACTTGACTTCCGGCTGTGCTACTGACACGCTGTGTGACCTTATGAAAGTCTTTTCATATCTCTGTGCCTCAATATCGCCATTTTCAAAATGGGAATCAGAAAAGCAACTACATCACAGGGATTTTGGGTAACTGATGTGGACTCCGCCCACAGGGTCCGTGTGTTGTGGATGTTGATGCTATGGCTGCAACGTTTGATGAACAAATTCACACGGACTATAGAAATCCGGTGGAGAAAAAGGGATGGCATGGCCACTCTCTAAGTGAGAGAGAGAGGGTCCCGAGCCCTGCCTGGACAGGCTTTTATTGATATTCTAGCTATATAACATCAAGGATGGTCCTCATTTACTATGCACAGGTTCACTTTAGGTGGTTACCTTTTATAGATAACAAAGGAAAGAATGTTGCCAATCACTTCAAAGAGAAAAGACATTTGCAAATGTAAAGGGGAAAAGTGGTTGAACTGGTTACACCCTGTCCTTAGGAGGTTTAACACAGATCACAGTAAACCTCTGCTGCCTCAATTCTGGGTGAGGGAGCTTTTTAGCAAGAGCAAGACTCAAAGTGGCCTAGGTACAATGCAGGCCTGATTCCCCATGGGAGAACCGATCCGTGGGTTTGGCTTCCTGTGTGCAGACATGCACCTGTTTTCAAACAGAGCTGGGCTATATTTAGCATTCCACGCGAATAGGTTCCCTATAGGTAACTAAGCAAATTACTGTCTGTAAAGTGTTCAGAATAGTGCCTGATGCAAAGTAAATATGATAAAAATGATGGTGATTAATATCAAGAATTTTGAGGAGAAGCCTTCACCTTTCCTATTCAGAGATGACAGCCTTCTGTGTTAAGCAGCACCCTCTCTGGGGGTCAGATTTAAACGCCTCTGAGGGAAAAGTAAATCCCCAATGTCTGGTAGACCTGGCTTTGTCCCTAAAGGCTGGCCACATGGTTAAGCACACCTTTGGGAGGAGGCACAGTCCTGCAGCCCATCCTTCTGTTCATCCCCTGCTCCTTCAGTGCCCCCCGCAGGGGGCTTTCTTGGATTGTGGGGGCCCAGCCCAGCATCCACTATCATTGTATCACCCTGGGTCAGCTGCTCACTTCCAGGTGACCTCACCAGCCTCATCATCTCTCAGTGTTGGTCCCCACATCACAGGGCTGCTGAGAAGGAGGGGGCTGGCAGAGATGGTGCACAGAAAGCAGGGAGCCATGACGTGGAGGCCCTGGAAGACAGAAAGTGAAACTTGGTGCTGCTCTGAAGCCCTGAGGACCGAGGGTGGGAAGTGTGAAGTCAGTGCATCCAGACAGTGCAAGTGTGAGCAGATCAGGCCAGTGTGGAGACGCCCCCCAGTGGACTGCGACCCAAAAAGGATGCCGACCTGGCTGTGTAGAAAGAGGTTCTTAGCCATTCCAGGACCTCGCTGAGGCTGGTGGTACAAGGGCTGGATCCCACTCTGTCCTACTTTCTCGAAGAAAAGGCCAGGGGACTAGAAAGAAGGAGGGAACAAAATATTGCAGCAGACAGAGAAAGTACCCCAAACAAAAGTATCGACCAAGCCAAGCCTCACAGCAGCCCTATAGACACAATTATTAAGGAAGCATTCCCCAAATGCTGGGTATTGATGCATCAGCCATGATGTTTGCCACTTTAATTTATTGAATATCCGTTCACATTTTCAACTTACATGTATTTAAAAGAAACTTCCAATCACAGCCATGATTTGCCATAAATTAAATACAGGGGCATTATAAAACAAACTGAACATAAAGCTACACTGTTAAATTCTAGCTAAACACTGTTGCCTGCAGAGGCTCTGAGCTTCCCACCTGCTCCCCCTTGGTTAAGAAGGGAGATGGGCAAGTGTCAAAGAGGTGTTAAAGACTGGGGAGCACCCACCTGAGACTCTCCTTGATGAAGTGGGGAAATAGGAAGAGAAAGCCTTTCTCTTGGAGCCCTGTCTGCTTCTACCTAAAATTAATTGCTTACAGCTAGTGTCACAGCTGAAACACTGCCTTTAAAGCGCTAATGAGCTGAGAATTCCACCATCCCCAGGGGAGTGCCCCCCTGACTTGCCTGACCAACATATCACAGACCAGGCTGGGGAAGAAATCCTGGATTTCAGGCTATGGAACGCCAGAATTGGGGCCACACACCACTCCCTTTGAGGTGTGTGATCCTTTCTGTTACCTCCCTTACCACTTGCAGCCTCTCCAGTGTCTTGCCTCCCCCAGATGGTTCCTCCCTAATCTGAAAGGTCCCCTCCCTTCCTCTTTCTCCTGCAGAGGAGATGCAGTGGATGGAGCCTAGGGAAGATGGCATCAGCCCACTCCACCTGGGTGCCTAGTGGGCCTCCCTAATTAACATGAACAAAACCCAGTTTCTAATCCCTGTCCCCTGCCCCCACCGGCTCCTCTTGCAGCCTCCCAACTCAGGAACAGTGAAGCATCTCCATCCTTCCAGAACGCTGGAGTCATTCCTGAGGCCCCTCTTATCTCCCACCCCAAATAGGATGTTAGGAAATTTGACTTGATCTTCGAAAAATAGACTGTCTTGCCCAGTAGCCAGAGGAATACTGTTAAAACCAAATCAGGACCTGCCCCTCCTCTGCTCCATACCCTCTGTGGCTCCCACCTCACTCAGGGTAAAAGCCAAAGTCCTTCCAGTGGTCCACAAGGTCTCCCCCAACAGTTGCCTCTGTCCCCATCTCCTCCCCAGCTATCCCTCAGCTCTTCCACTCTGGCCCACCTGGCCCTCACTGTTTTTCCAACACTTCAAGCTTTGACACGGGATCTTTGCTTGGAAGGCTCTTCCTTAAGACATCCACATGGCTCATTCCTCTCCTCCTTCAGGACTTTATTCAAAGGTCACCTCCCCGGTGAGGCCCTCCCGGCTTCCCTTCCTCGTAGTGCTTATCACCATGGGATACAGTGAGCATTGTACTTACCGTGTTTGGTGTCTGTCTCTCCCCTCCCTGGAGAGAGAGGGGCTTTGCCTACTTTGTTCCCTGCTGTAGTCCAGTGAGTGCCTCACATCGGGGGATCAACACACTTGTTGAAGTGTTGGATGGATGACTCATAGGTAGAGAGAGGGACTCCTGATGCCCTGGGCATTAGCTGTAACTGATGTGACTAGACTGGCAGCACCCCCACTCAGCGCCAGCAACCAGGCTCATGGGGGCAGAGCAAAGCCTGTCATGCCCTACTTGGGGCCCGTGGTCATTCGGGGCTCACAGAGCTATGAAAAGCTGGGTGGCTTCTGGGCTGGACCCAACACCCTGCAAAATTGTCTAGCCTCAAATTCTGGCCCACAATGCCTGTGGGCATTGGGAGTGGGTCACGATGGCTCTGGTGGCTGGAGAGGGCCACTGACTCCACTTGTGTTTGTAAACAAGTCTGTCACTGACACAGGACTGGACCCATGTCTCCCGACAGCCAGGCTTCTTCCACTAGATAGCCGAGTTCTCCATCCTGCCTGTGATACACTCCCCTCTTTTGATTACAAAGCTCGTGCTTAGGACAGAGATGTGGGGCTCCATGTCTCTTGGAACATGGCTCTGCCATTTACTTTGTAACTTTGGGCAAGTTACTTAACTTCTTGGTGTCTCAATTTCTACTTCTAAAATGGTTCCATAGGAGCACCTTCCCCCTGGGGCCTGTGAGAGTTAGGTTTAAATGAGGTGGCCCATGTGGGGTCATCAGCATGCCGCCCACCCCGAGTCAGAGCGAGATAAACTGTGCCAGCTTATGGGAAACTCTTATTGGGAGGGACTCTAAGGAGGGATTTCAGGCACAGCGAGTGTAGGAGGGAGAACTGATTTTAGAATGGGTGACTTTGACCATCTCTAAACTAAGGCTAAAGGTGTGAGCTGAGCCAAGGAATAAGTGCCCTGGAGCTCATGTTGGGGCAAAGGGAGAAAAAGGGAGCTTTGCTGGGTGGTAGGGGTTCTCTCTGGGGCATGCAGGTATGCTTCTAGGTCAAGGCTGATCAAAGCTATCCTCTCTCACCCTCCCTACCAACCTGTCTCCCTTCCTTCCAACAGTCACTTAATTGGTCATAAAGTCATTCAACAAACACTCCCTGGTGACTTTCTCTGGATCATTTCCTGGTAGGAGCAGGGGCATCAGTGAAAGATGAGATTCAGGTCCTCCTGGAGGAGCCCTGAGTCCGTGGGGGAGGCTGATGAAGACAGGCATTAATGACTGCGGGAACTGGGAGGGGGCTCCATGGAAGTTCAGAAGAGATGTGGAACCCTTCATCTCTGTCCTAAGCATGAGCTTTGTAATCAAAAGAGTTGAGTTCAAATCATGGCTCTGCCATTTACTTTGTAATGTTGGGCAAGTTATTTAACTTCTTTGTGTCTCAATTTCCACTTCTAAAAAATGGAGAGTAGAAGAAAAAAAGTCAGAGGACTAACACTACCTGTCAAGACACACATAAAGCTACAGGAACAAAACAGTGTAGTATCGGTGAAAGAATGGACAAATAGGTTGATGGGTTAGAGAGCCCAGAAATGACCCACAGAAATATAATCGACTGATGTAATCTTTGACAAAACAGCAAAGTCAACACAATGGAGACAGTCTTTTCAACAAATGGTGCTTTGATAACCAGACATCCACATACACAATTAGTAAATAAAGAATCTAAACGCAGACCTTGTGCCCTTCACAAGAATTAACTCAAATAGATCACTGACCTGAATGTAAACTGCAAAACTATAAAACTCCTAGAAGATACACAGGAGAAAATCTAGAGGACCTTGGGTATTGTGATGGTTTTTTATTACAGCTATGACCCAAAGGTATGATCCATGAAAGAACTGATTAGCTAGACTTCATTAAAGTTAGAAACTTCTACTCTGAGACAGACAATGTCAAGAGGATGAGAAGACAAGCCACAGACTTGGAGAAAATATTTACAAAAGACAGGTCTGATAAAGGACTGTTATCCAAAATATATAAATACTCAACAAGAAAATGAAAAACCCAATTAAACAGTAGGCAATAGGCCTGAACAGATACCTCAATAAAGATATACAGATTGCAAATAAGCATATGAAAAGAGGCTCAAAATCACATGCCATTGTGAGAGTGTAAATTTAAACAACAATGAGAACACTATAAGCCTATCAGAATGGCCAAAATCCAAAACAGTGACAACACCAAATGCTGACAAGGAGGCAGAGCAACAGGAACTTCCGTTCACGGCTGTTGAGAATGCAAAATGGTACAGACATTTTGGAAGGCAGTCTGGTGGTTTCTTACAAAACTAAACACACCGCTATCATATGATCCAGCAATTATATTCCTTGGTATTTATACAAAACGATCCCAGTGGCTGCTGCGGTGAGAGAGGCCAGTGGGTGGTGTAAACCGAGGAGGGCTGTGCACATGCAGACCTGCCTCCGGGGATTCTGGCTTTTCCTTTTTCTCTCGGGCTCCTCTCTTCTAATTTGCTAAGAGTAGCAACCCACCAGCCCCGCCCAGGGCTGTGCCCTGAATTCCCACCATAAACAGGTCCTGTGCCCAATCCTCAAATCCAGTGGCTTTCAAGCATTTATGACCAGGTATTGTACCTTCCCAGAGAAGAAATAGATTTTACACAGTGGGGACAGAGAAGGAGCCCACACTCGCCGCAGTTCCCTGATCCCTGAGCTCTTCTGTATCACTCCTTCATTCCTCACAATGACCCGTGATGTGCTTGCTGGTCTTCTCCATGGACAGATAAGGAAACTGAGGCACGGAAGGTTAAACAATATGTCTGAGGTTGTATGGCTGAGCACGTGGGTTCTAGGGTCTGTGTTTTTAGCCACTACACTGACAGTGACTGGAATAAAGCTTGTCTCTTTATTATATGCAATGCACTCTATTGTCTAACCCAGTTCTTTTTTCTTTAAATGTGGATCACGACCCACTAAACGGATTTCACAACTCACTGATGGGCCATAATCTGCAGACCCATAGCAGGATGGGTGGGTTCTAGAAGACCTAGAGTGTCTAGGGCACACTAACTGGCTACTTCCCAACCTGTCAGCATTCACCCAACTCTAGGACACCCTCCCAGCTCCCCCTGCCCCACCTCACTTGCCCTTCCTCTAGCCTCCCAGGACCAGGAACTAAAAGGACCCAATCTCTCTCCCACATGCGATCTGACAGCTCCAGGGCAGCTTAGGAGCCCCTGCATCCCAGAGACCTGGGGAAGTGAGAGCTCAGAGGCATAGCGGGGGGGCCCACCCCAATCTCTTTGTCCAGGAGAGTCATTACCATGCAGCCAGCAGCAGTGCTTCAGCCTAGGCGAGGGGCTTTCATTTCTGAGACGTGAGCTGGGGGCCGGAGGAGATCGCGTACAGATAGGGAGACACTGCTGCCAGCACCACCACTTCATTCCTGCTTCTTAACCCTTGATGGAGCTGAAGACAGAGAGGCAGCCAGCAGGCGGGCCTTGCTGTGCTGGAGGTTGGTGTTGGGGGTGGGGGGGGTTCCTTAATCACTTTATTAATAAATAGTTCTTTTCATCCATAATTACTGAGCATGAGCTTAGTCCTTCCTCTGCGGTGTCATATTCAATCCACCCATGTCCCTGGGAAGTTGTAACTGTTGTCATGTCATCCTCACTTTACAGAGGAGGATGTGGACACCCAGACATCGAGGTCACTTGCCCCCAGTCTGAAGGCTCGGAAGGCAGGCGGAATGCAGGGAGAAGCAGGTTTAGATTTTTGCAGGGAGAGATATTTGTGAGTTCTGGGTGAGGGCTCTTAGGGGCCTCTGTGGCTGGTGCCTTGGATTATTCTGCATCTTCCTGAGACCTCCTGGGCTCTCAGCAGAGAGGCCCCATCCTCTCTCTGGCAAGCACTGGGCTCCATCTTTCTTCTGCCTCAGTTCACTCCTGGGCACTACAGCAACTGTGTTATGGATTTCCTCATCCACTTGTGCTGTGTGTTTAAGTCTCCCTGTCACTGCGTGCAGCCTGGGCCACTGCTTCTCGCTGTGAAGCTGACTTCACGCGATGTTCTTGTGTCCAGCACCTTGTTAAATCCATATTAGTTCCAATAGTTTCTCTATTGATTCTTGGTTGACTTTTCTAGATAGATGATTAATTATGCAAACTGACCATTTTATTATCATTTCTTTCCACATCCTTCTCTCTCTCTGTTATGGGCTGAACATTTGTGTGTTTATCCCCAGCGCCAAGTTCCTAGGTTGAAGCCCTACCCCGCAATGTGATGGTATTTGGAGGTGGAGCCTTGGGAGGTGATCAGGTTTAGGTGGGGTCATCAGAGTGGAGCCCCCATGATGAGACTGATGTGCAAATAAGAAGAGGAAATGACAGATCTCTCTGTGTGACCACAGCCAAGGAAGCCAATCCAGGAGGAAGGCCATGCCAAGGAACAGGGTCCTCGCCCCAAACCCGACCATGCTGGCACTCGGACCTTACCCTTCCAGGCTCCTGACAGTGAGAAATAGATTTCTGTTGTTTAAACTACCCAGTCTGTGGTATTTGGGTGTAGCAGACTGAATTCACTGAGATGCTCTTATTTCTTTTCCCTTCCATATAGTGTTCAGGATTTCCAATATATTTTGGATAGTGGTGTTGACAGTATTATTACCCTTGTCTTGTTCCTAACTTTAGCAGAATGTACTTACAGTGTCTCCAATAAGAAAAATATTTGTTTCAGCTTTCTTTCTTTCTTTTTTAAAGGTAAGATATAAATAACATAAAATTTGCCATCATAGGCCTTTTTAAGTGTACTGTAAACTGGCTTAAATGTTAGGTTGGCCAAAAAGTTCATTTATTTTTATCCGTAAGATGGCTCTAATAGTGCTCCAGTTGTTTTTAACTTCATTCAAAACAATTTTGTTAGATTGTTTTGTGACAGCTGTCATATCAGCGTGCATTTAAAAAAACTTACCAAAATTGGTGAATTTTTGTGTAGCCATTTTAATATTGAAGATAGAAGAAAATATGCAACATTTTTGGCATATTATGCTTTATCATTTCAAGAAAGGTAAAAATGCAACTGCAATGCAAACTGAAAATCTATGCAGTATACGGAGCAGGTGCTGTGATTGATCAAATGTGTCAGAAGTAGTTTGCAAAGTTTCGTGCTGGAGATTTCTCTCTGGACGATGCTCCACGGTTGGGTAGACCAGTTGAAGCTGACAGCGGTCAAATCGAGACACAGTTGAGAACGATCAAAGTGATACCACACAGGAGATGGCCGCCATACTCAACATATCCAAATCAATAAAGTTATTAGTGAAAATGAAAGATGTGTCTTTTATGGAAAAACAACATAAGGATTTGTTGGCCAACCGGACACGTTGACATTGCTCTGCAACCACTACCAGCATCAATCCACATAGTTCTTTTCATTTTGTAAAGTGAAAACTCCATATGCATTAAACAATTTCTCCCCTCCCACCAGTCCCTAGCAACCACCATTCTACTTTCTGTCTCTGTGATTCTTACTTCTCTGGGGAACCTCATATAAGTGGAATCATACAGTGTTTATCTTTTTGTGAATGGCTCATTTCACTCAGCTTAATGTCCTCAAGCTTAATCGACGTTGTAGCATATTGCAGAATTTTACTCCTTTTTAAGGCTCCATATTATTATTGTATGTATACACCATATTTCGCTTACCCATTCATCTGCTGATGAATGGAGTCTGCTTGCATGTTTTAGCTATCGTGAATAATGTTGATATGAACATGAGTGTACAAATAGCTCTTTGAGACCTTGCCTTCAATTCTTTTGGGTATATGCTTAGACGTGAAATTGCTGGGTCATATAGTAATTCTATTTTTAAGTTTCTGAAGAACATCCATACTTGTTTCCATAGCAGCTCTACCAACTTACACTTCTACCAATAGTGCACAGGGGTCCCATTTTCTCCACACCCTCACCGGCACTTCTTGTTTTCTGTTTGTTGTCATCCTAAAGGGTGTGAGGTGGTATCTCATTGTGGTTTTGATTTGCATTTCCCTAATGATTAGTGACACTGAGCATTTTTTCCCGTGTTTATTGGCCTTTTGTATGTCTCCTTTGGCAAAATGACTATTCAAGTCCTTTGCCCAATTTTGCATTAGGTTGTTTTAGAAGTTCTCTATACATTCTGGACATTAATCCCTTATCCATATATGATTTTCAAATATTTTGCCTATTTTGTGAGCTGCCTTTTTATTCTTTGGATAGTGTCTTTTGGTGCACACATTAAAATTTTTTTTTCATGAAGTCCAATTTGGCTATTTTTTCTTTTGTTGCCTGTGCCGCTGGTGTCATATCCATAAAATCACTGCCAAATCCAATGTCACCATGCTTTTGTCCTATGCTTTGTTCTAAGAGTTTTATTGTTTTAGGTCTTACATTTGGTCCTTAATCCATTTGAAGTTAATCTTTGTATATGGTGTTAGGGAAGGATCCAACTTCATACTTTTACCTGTGGAAATCTAGTTCTTTACCAGACCTCATGAAGCCACACCTTCAACACGTGCAGTGTAGCATCCGGCCGACGACTCAAAGAGAACCCTAGGTAAATTTCTAGAGTTCTTTCTGCATAGCTCCCTCTTCACTGATGCTCTGCCCCTCGGATTCTACTCACTGCTGTCTCTCCAACTCTGATCTCTCTCTCCCCTGTTCAGCGATACTTTACACTGTGCTTGAGCCCCACTTCCCTGTGCCATGATCCAGAAAGTATGTCTGGCAGGAAGCTGGGGGTGATCGTAGCACACACACCGTTTCTCTGGTCCTGGGTGTTTGTGTCAGGAGGAAACCCCAGAACCCGTTAGTTACTCCAACATGTCTGGAAGCAAAACTCAGTCCGTATTTTTTTTTTTTTGTTTGATGATATGTTCCTCCTTGCTTAGGTTTTCAAATCTTTCCTTCGCTTATTTAAACACTTAAAACATATTTGTTTTATATGGTCTGACCATTCGAATATCCAGAGCCTTGTATGTCTGATTTAACATTTGATGTTTGTTTTCATTCACTTTGGCTTACATTTTTAAATTTTGGATTGTCAGCCAACGTTGAACTGGGCTGTCTGTGGGAACCCTATGAGGTCTAGGTGGAGAGCGAACATCTTCAGAGAAGGTTTGTGTTTGCTTCTGCTGGGCATCTGGGGGTGCCGCTCGCTGTGTTTCCAGGCCTTGTAGACAGCATATAGATGGGGTGGGGCAAAAGTGGGTTTACATTTGTGAGTACACGAAACACAGAGTTTATTCTTGTAGTATTATTTAGTAATTATTGCACACAAACCACTGTAAACCCACTTTTGCCCCACCTGTCTATGTGTAAATCCAGTATGTGCAGGCTGACCTGGACAGAAGGGGAATGTGCTTTTCCTTGCCTTCCAATTTTTGTGTGTTCTTTGCTCAGACAAGGAGGAGGGGAGAGTTCTGGGATGCCCAAGACCCCTAACATATATCAGGGCCCTTAGGTCAGAAGACACAGGCTTATGAACATAGCATGTCATTTCGAATCTGTTACTAGGGGGCAAATGTATACTCCATAAAAAGCCTTTGAATGATACAAATTATAAAAATTAAACCTTAAAAAATTCAGATTAAAAAAGCATCTATTACAAAAAGAGCACAAGTTGTTAAGTCTAGAGCATGCCACTAAACGCCACCCACAGATCAGGGCCTGAAGACTCTATTCCAGGCTTGGAGAGCAAGGCAGACCCTCCGGGGCCCTCACCCTGCTCCTGGGAAGCATGGCCCTGGGAGCCGCAGACAAGCAAGGCCAGAGCTGGTGTGCCCTCTGCCCTTCTCAGCTGCCACCAGGGAGGCATCAGCACACTGGATGGGCTGCCATCTCTGGCTCCTTGAGGCTGGTAAGGATTCTTCAGATCTGTTAACTCGGGCACTGAGGGTGGGCTAAATGGGGACATTAGCACACAGGGGCTCTGGCTTTCCAGTGCTACCAAAGGGTCCCTGAGTATGGCTTGTCACTTCCTCTTCTGTCTCACTCCATGGCTCTCTCCCTCTCTGTCCACCTGTCCTTTTCTCTCCCTCCTCCCTCATTTCTTCTTTCTCAATTTCCCTTCCCTCTCCCCCTCCCCTTCCTTTCCTCCAGGGTTCTCCCTTCTCATCATCTGTCACCCCATCTTTCCCTTAGTCTCTTTTCCCTCAGCTTCCTGTTTCCCCTCTCCCTTTTCTCTCTCACACCCTGTTTTCCACTTGGGCCAGAACTCAAGCCATTCCCACCCAGTGAAGGGAAGGAGGGCATAGTTTAGTCCCATCACAGATCTCCCCGTGGTTAATGTCTCTTTTGGCTTGGTCCCCTTGTCAGGTTCATTTCCTTGGGAGTGGAAGAATCCTGGGCTGACTTCACCGCCCACAGAAGAAGCTCTGGGTCGGAGCAACCAAGTTTCCAAGGACTGAGTGTGGAACAGGGCTGCTGGGGGGCCTCTGGCCTTGTAGAGCCAGCCTAGCCCACGGCCTCACCCAGATGCTGGCGGCATGCTTGTTTATTACATAGAGGCTCAGAGAAGGGGGTGGGGGCTGGGGAGGTAGAGCAGGGTATCTGGGTGGGTGAGGGATGAGCCACGTCCAGGCCTGGCATTTTGGTGATCAAGGGGCCTGCATCACTTCTTGGGGATCAGTTTCTTCCCATCATTTAGCTTCTTACTGCCCCTCCTGCCTTTGCTGATAGGAGGAAGATCCTCATCAGGATGTGTCATCCTAAAAATCAAAGTAGAGAGAAGCAAATGTTGGGAAATGGGCGGAGAGGGTTGGTCTGGGCAGTGCCCGAGCCCTGCCCTGGCCAGGCTGAGGTGGGTGTGGCCTTCCACCTTGCAGCTGAGGTCCTCTGGGTGTTGCTGCAACTGGGGGTCCCAATGGTACCTATGACTTTTTGAGATGCTCAGAGTTTTGCTTTTCTGTCTTCAAGAGAAGCATGTGATTTCAGAATATGCTCTTGCAGAACATGACTTGCTTCACAGTGAACATGGCTAAGTTATTGGACTTGACAGGTCTAGGAAGTTGCTTGCAGGGACACAGCCGGTAGTCCCCACCCTTCTCAGGCACAGATGGGTTTGGGCTGTGGGGTTTCTCCACAAAGTTTACAGGCCTCAGTCTCCACCAACCAGACCACCACCAGCAGCTCCGAGGAGAGCAGCTGGGCAGCTCGTTGATAAAACAGGCCAGAGGTCAAGGATTATTGGAGATGAACCATGCCCAGGGGCATGTGACTGCCCAAGGTCACTTAGCCCCATGTGGCCTCTGTGAGCCATGCCTATTCTGCTGAACACAGGAGGGTCCCTTAGCCCTGGGCCAGGGAGGCCACTTACTTCTTCTCAGTTTCGGGGCAAGACTCCTCCATCTCGTCCCCGATGGTCAACGAGGAGGCGCTTCCGTGAGTGTCATCCGCCACTGTTCTCTCGGCTGAGGCTGAGTCAGAGTCGTCCAGGGCCAGGGCGGAAGTTGCAATGCTGCAGGGACAGCAGGGAGGGGAGGGCAGTGATCAGTGGAGGCACAGTCAGGGGGCCCAGAGCAGGGGTGGCCTCGGCAAGCAGCCCTCACTCAGAGCTGCCCCTTCAATGTCCCAGTTCCTAGAGAAATGGGCGTAGGTGCTTCTCCTGAGGGTGGGTGCAGGTTGGCTTTCCTGGCTTCCTTATTTTATTTATTTTATTGTTCTATTACAGTTGTCCCAATTTTCCCCGTTGCTCTCCCCTGCCCTGCCCACCCCCCCATTCCCAGTCAGTCCCCACCCTGTTGTCTGTGTCCATGGGTTGTTCATACATGTTCATTGATTAGACCCTTCCCCTTCTTTCTCCCCTTATCCCCCGCCCCTCCAACTCCAAGTCCACGACACTGGTACACTCAGCCTGACCATTAAGTGAGCAAAGGAGAGAGGACAGGAAGCCAAGAAAATAAGTCATGATGTACAGTGTTACAGGATGAGTCCCCCCCAAATCCATGTACTGGAGTCCTAACCTGTAGTATCCCAGAAAGTAGAAAACAGGGTCATTGTAGACATAATGAGTTAAGAAGTCATACCAGAGCAGGGCGGGCCTCACTCTAATACAGCTGGCATCCTTGTGAAAAAGGGCACATATGGACACAGACATGCCCACTGGGGAAGGCCACGTGAAGGTGAGTGGTGCTGCCACAGCCTAGGTGTGAACAGATGCTTGGAGGCTGGACTAGATCCTTCCCTATACCCTCAGAGGGAGCCTGGCCTACCCACACCTTCATCTTGGACTTCTGGCCTCCTGACCACAAACCAATGAACTCCTGTTTAAGCCTCTCAGCTTGTGGAACAGTGCTGCACCACTCCAGGAAACACGAACACACGCAGTCACTCCTCACCTTCGCACCACAGCTTACGGCTTTCCAGCCATTCACCGTCTGCACACACTTTCTGGGTTACAGGATGATTTTGAGCATCGCAGCAGCCCTGGGGGACAGGAAGTTCAGGGTCCCCATTTTACCACAAGAGCAGAGATGGGAGCTGGAGGGCACATAGTAGGTTCATGGCAGAGAAAGGACTGGCCCTTTCACTCATTGTCTCTTTGTGTTTATTGAGGCCCCATGGTGTGACTAGCTTAAGGGATGAGTATCTCAGAGACAGGAGACAAGGGGAGAGGAGAGGGGGGCCTCTTCCATCATTGTAAGGGCTCCAGAAAAATAAAAAATGGAAAAATACCAAAACAAGATCACAGAATCTGGATATATTCCCAATGCTTGCATTTAGCAAGCTAATGCCTCCCTTCACAGCTCACTCTGCCACCCTACCCTACGGGAGCACAAATACAAAATCAAGGGACCCTTCACATCACAGCAATGGGTACAAGGGCAAGGGCCTACCTGAGGACCTTTGAGAAGTTAGGTCCTCAGGTGGCTTGTGGCAGTGTCTGGGCTGAGCCTAGGGTTGCTGGCATCCATCTCTGCTACTCCCAAGGGTAGGGGTAAGCCAGGTACAGGGGAAGAGCCAGGCTGATGGGCTCCTCCAGGGCCCCTCCTGCAGGGCTCCAGCCAAAGGTGGATGGAGAGGAAGTCCCTGGGCTCTATGGGTAGCATAGGATACTTGGGGAGTGCAGGGAGAAAGTCCAGAAAGAGGCATGGTTCCCCTAAATTTCATTATTCATTCATTCATTCACTCACTCATATCACAAGTATTTACTGAGAACCTACTCCCTGAGCTAGATTCCAGGAATAAATACCATAGGCCCTGAGCGTACAACCAGTTCCTCAAGCCTGAAGTGGCCCCTCCAGGGCACTGGCCTCCTCCCTGGCCTCCCTGCTTCTAGCCTCACCTGTTCCCACTCTGTCCATGCTGCTGCCTGTGGGCTCATCCTCCTTGCTCTGTCCTTGTCTCTCTCTCTCTCTCTTAAAGACAGTCTGTGACTCCTCAACTTCTGCAGGGGCAAGCGCCAACTCCTTGGACTGGTGCCCAGCTCAAGGCCCATCAGAACTTAAACCCAAACCACCAGCCTATTTTTCTGCTGCCCCCACTAAATCCACAGATATCATGTTCCCCGGTCCCCAAAGCACACCTTGCCTTTGCCCACCTTAGCCCCTTTCCAGGAGTACCTTTTCCTTCTCCCTTTCTGCTGGGCCTTCTACTCATCCTTCAAGGCCAGGTTCCCATGTCACCTCCTCTGGGAAGCCCTCCTTGAACTCTCACAGAAGGAGGGATTTCCTCCACTGCTTATAATGGTACAGGGTTCACAGCCCTACGAATCTGCCTCCAGTGAACTGAGAGGAGGGTTTGATTTGAGCAACTTGGCATGGCTCTCCTAGGTATGAGTGAGTAATGAACAAATGAATCAAGTGACAGGGACATCAGAGGAATACGAGTGTCTAGGACAGCGGGGCTACACAGACATCTCACTGGGGTGACAGGAACACTCCTGTTGCTGTTGACAGTAGGCCAGGTGCTTCCCTGAAAGAATGATCATGAGATGGGTGCCAAGACCATCCTTCATCAGGGCTAAGTAGGAAAGCCACCGGGCGTGGCCACAGGCCAGCCCCTCTGGCAATTTCAAAAACCTTTGCACTCACTTCTCTGAAAGGGAAGTGTCAGCAAATGCTGGCCCTTATCAGACATGGAGCCCACCCCTCCAAGGCATCAAGGTCAGCCCCCTGTGTCTGAGCCCCTGGCCCACACTTCAGGAAGGTAACTTCTCCCCACTCAGCTCATCCAGGTTCCCAGTGTAGGAGAGAGTTGGCTTTAAAACCACCTTTATCTGTATAGGGTGCTCTTGTGACAAGCTTATGACATCCTGGTTAGATCTGACCCAGTCCCTTCCAGATTAATAAGTAAAGACCACTTCTAATCAAGCTTCTCCCTAGCTCAAGAACCTTTAATGACTCCTCACTCCCTGTATGATCAAGGCACGAAGCCTCCCACAACATGCTGTTCTCCCGCTTATCCAGTGCTTGCTTATCCATCAGCAGAGGCCCCTGATCCAACAGGCCTGGCAGGGACGCCTCATGAACAGGTACACTGTGACAGGCTAACACAGGGAAAGCCTAGGCATCACCTCACTCTGGCAGGTTTCTATTTTCTCCTCTCTGCAAACTGGCAAGTCTTATCTCACCAACTAGGACTGGCTTATACCTCACATGTCCCTGAGTCTCCTAACAAAGTGGTTTGACCCAGAGCAGGTCAGCAACAGGCTCACAGTGCCACAAAACCCTGGAGCTGAACCAGAGTCTTGCACGAGAACCGCCATGGCTGGGTAGGGACAGCTGCCTGGGTATGGAGCTGGGGAGGCAACTTAGGACAGAGAGGGAGGTTCCAGGGCCAGCTCTGCCATTCCCTGTCCCTGTGCACAGACAGAGCTCACACTCTCTTCCCAGGGTCTGGCTTGATGCCTCTTTTGCAAGAGCTGCAGAGGTACCTGAGGACAGAGTGAGCAAGGCCTTTGAAGGCAGGCTGTGTGTGGGCTTCCTTGGGTTGAGGGAGAATGCTGGCATGAGCAGCTGGTGAGGGTGGAATGTCCTGCCTCAGGGTGGCATCACTGCAGGAGGGCCTGGTGGAGGCAGGCTCCTCTCTGGGCTCTGGGCCCACTCTTCCCATCCCCATCCTTAGAGGGTTCCTGGCATGGGCCCCCATCACAGCCCCTGGCCATGCACCCTGAATCTCTCCTTCTTTCCCACACCCTCACTCCCTCTCAGCCTCCTCCTGCCTCTTCTAAGGTGGGCAAGAGGTAGCTGTGTGACCAAGTGGCACAACTGTGAACAGCTTCCCATCATGTATGAATGGACCTTCACAGTTTACAAAGCTTATTGAGTATGACGTGGGCATTCACATAGTACTCTGCCTTTCCAGTCTGTAATGCACTCTGTACTTAACAGAGCACTTAACAGTTTATAAGGTGTTTTGTCATTTATAGAGTGTCTTGTGGTTTACAAAGTACTTTGCAGGGTATGGGGTACATTGCAGTTTATGAAGCACTTTGCAGGGCTTCCAGCTCACAAAGTGCTTTGGAGCAGGTCCATCTGCCAGTTTGGGTAGAGGGCAGTTTACAAGATACTTTGCAGGTTACAAGGCACATCACAGCTTCCCAAGCCCTTGGTGATTTATCGGGCACGTGGCACTGTACAAAGGACTTTGTTTGTGTAGATGTCATGATGATTTGGAAGGTGCTCTGTAGTTGACCAGGCGTGTTACAGTTTACGCTGGGCTTTGTGGTTTACAGGGCACATGGCGTGTTGTCATTACAGATGATCTCCTTGATTCTCTCAACTCACCCCTCTAAGAATGGTCCTGAAAGAATGATGTCCTGAACTCAGGAAGACAACTGAGGCCCAAGGAGGGCAAGTGACACATCTGAAGCTGTGTCTGTGGCATGGCCGGACACCCTGCCTCTGCAGAGCATGACCCTGCCCTCACTGGCTCCCTGCTTCTCTGTAGGAGGCTTGCCTCCCAGACTCCCACACTGCCCTGCAGGTGGGCCTGGAGTCTACGGCTTTGCTCTCCTTTCCCCGCCGCCCTGTGCTGGGCTCCTGGCTGGCCCAGTGGGCAGCACAGCAAAGGTTTGCCCAGGTGGTGAGACAGCACTGTCAGCAGGGTGAATCTGTCCTCTGTGGCTCTGAGGTGTGGACCAGGCTGTCTCCCTGTTCCCTTCAAGTCCCATATGCGCAGAGGTGGCAGGCAGGAAAGCAGAACCCCAGGAGTGGGTCTCTTAAGACTTTCTGGGCTCAGCAAACTGCAGTGAGCAGGGTGGAGGGAAGGAGGGTGGCGCTGGGGCCTTCCTCACCCCCACCCAACCCGCCCCTGCTCCTGGGATGGGCCATGGCTCAGCACTTCTTAGGAACTCAAAGCACAGCTAAATGGAGAAATGGAGTCAAGCCCAGTGGGGCACAGAGAAAGGACCCCCAGGTTACAGGAATAGAATCAGTGTGACCAGGACAGAGAGGGCCATCACTGGGGCCCCCATGAGTTCCTCCACCAGGCCCAGACTCTGTTGGCAAAGGAGGTATATTTGCACCTAGGGAGCTAACCAGCTAGTAAGAGACAGTCTCGTCACTCTATGAATTAACTCTGCCCCTGGACTATGGAGACCAGTGTTTCCTAGAGGTCCCAACCCCAAGGGTGTCAAAGGCTTCAGCCCTCTCTGGTTTTGCCACTCCAGGGCATCTTCCAGAGACAGCCAGGTCCTCTTCTCCACAAAACTGTCCAGGCTATTACCCTACTCAAAGCCCCACAGCTCCTGGCTGCACCTGGAAAATGGAAGGCTGCTCGGTGGGAATCAGGTGGCCCTATCTGGACTCTAGCTAACATGGGCCCTCCTCCATCATTCCCTGCCAGGGGCTCCTTGAACACTAGGGGAGTGTGGGGGTCTCACTGTTCTCTCTACCTGGCCAGCCCTTCCTGCCTTCTGTCCCCCTCCCCTGTGTCACACCATGCCCTGACCTGGTCCCCACTGTAGCGCAGGGTGCCTCTGCTCTCAGGCTTGAATCTCAGGGCTGTAAATGGCATACCTTCTCTTGGCCACGATGAGGACTCACCAGAACTTTTTCATGTCCCCAAACTGAAACCCCATACCCTTTGAATACTAATTCCACATGTCCCCTCCCAGCCCCAGCAAACCCCTACTCTGCTTTCTGTCTTTATAAATTCGACTACTCTGGGGATGTCATATAAGTGGAGTCATTGAGCATTTGTCCTTTTGAGGGGCTCATTTCACTGACTATAATGGCCTCAAGGTTCATCCATGTTGTAGCACGTGCAGAAGTTCCTTTCTTTTTAAGGCTGAGTAATGTTCCATGATGTCTATACAGACCACATTTTCTTTATCTACCTGTCCATTAATGAACACTTGGGTTGCTTCCACTTCTTGGATATTCTGAAAAATGCTGCTCTGAACAGGGGTGTACAAATATCCCTTTGAGACCCTGTTTTCAATTCTTTTGAGGAGATACCCAGAAGTGAAAATGCTGGATCATATGGTAATTCTATGTTTCGTGTTTTTTGAAATTGCCATTCTGTTTTCCACAGTGGCTGCGCCCTTTTACATGGCTACCAGCAGTGCACTAGGTTCCCAATTTCTCCACGTCCTCACCGATGCTTGTTACTTTCTGTTTTCTTTTTCTTTCTGATATTAGCCATCCCAATGGGTGTGAGGTGGTGTCTCACTGTGCATTTCTCTAGTGATCAGTGCCTTTCACTCTTTTCCACACCAATTCCTGGGTCTTCGGGTCAGTGAAAGTGCAGCAGTTCCAGGTCTTCACCTCCAGACTCCCGCGGTGGAACACAAGGCTGGGCATGCTGTGCTTGCTGGTTGTTCAGACACTGAAGGAGAGGCATGACTTTGTGGCTGAGAAAGGGGACAACCACTTCTGGAGGGAGGCTCTCCCCTCAGTGAAGGTATTTGAGGGGCGGCTGATGACCACGGCATGCAGTTATTATCGCTCTGTCAGCCAGCCCTTCCTCATTCTGACCTGACTTAGGACTCTCTGGATTGGAATAACATTAGCCCTAGGTCATTATTCAGTGACCATTTCCCAAGAGCCCCCTATGTGCTGAGCCCTGGGGATGCAGGGGGAACACCAAGAGAAGGAAGGTGAAGTATCTAGGGCAGGTGATGCAGGACCTCCAGCCCTTTGGGCTGGCACAGGTTAACACATGCAGAGGGACCGGCAGCCCCCTCCCAACCCACTGCCTACTCCTCAGAGCAGAGCTATGCCCAGGTGACCCTAGCCCCTCAGGCCTGCATGAGTCTCGGACCCTTCCAGTGGCCCCATAGCCTCTCCCAAGTTGTCGTTGGCCTGGTCTGCCCCCACCTTGTGCTCTATTTGTCACAACCAGTCTACTTGCTAGGCAGGAACCCACCCCAATCTCAGCTGGAGCTCAAGGCCTCAGTGGGGAGCCCTGCCTTCCTGGGCAGCCAAGCTACTTCACTAGCCATGGACAGACCTAGTTCTTCTTCCTTGCTCACAGCTCTTGCTCCTCTAAGGTGGCCTCACAGACCCAGGGCCCAGACTGAGGACTATCTCAGTGGCCAGCTCCTCTGAGGAAAGAGAAGGCCGAAATGCCCACAGCCCAGTGACTGGCCTGGCCTTTCCAGATCTAGCACCCAGCTCTGCCCCTTCCCTGCATTTACTCTGCTGACCTGTCTCTCCTCCCCCAGCCTCTCTACACACGAGGGCTGTGCAAAGGTTAGCATATTAAAACTCTAGGTGAGGGAGAGAGGATTCCCACCAAGGCACAGAGAGCCTCATTCCTCATGCCCATAGCTCTGAATGCAAATCTGTCTGCCAACATCCTTCTTGAAACAGAAGACCCAGAAATGAAATGTTAGCACTCCAGGCCCCACACACCTCCCTTGCATTATGCACTGACACTTCTGCCTCCTGAGATTTTCTTCTCAGCACACCCATCTGTCCCGCTGGGACTTCCACGCCCACCGACCATGAGCTCTCCAAATCTAAAAGTGAGCACTTGTTCTTCTTCCTCTCAAACCACCTCCTGGTGGCTGAGTGTGCTGCAAACCTCGACCCCGTCACCTCTCCTCTCTAGGGCAAGCTGAGCAGTGAGCCTCCCGTGCACCCATCCAAGTTGCACAGTTAGCAAACGCGTGAGCAGGCCAAGCACGTTTGTCAGTAGTGCATCAGGAGCTTTCACCCAGTGACTTCCCAAATCCAGACGATCAGGCTGACGGCATGCCACTCACCACTGATCTAGGTTCCCTGCTGGGAGAGGACCTGAGGTCAGTGGCGCTTTCGAAGCATGTCCGCAAGCTCTTCAACAGCCCTCCCATCAAGAAGTGGGGTCTTGTTCCTCTCCTTTGAACGTGGGTTGGCCCTCGGGACTCCCATGCAGAGGAAGCCGATGCTAAGTGACTCATGAGCCCAGATCATAAAAGGCAATTCATTCTCTACCTGGCTCTCTTAGGACTTTGCTCTTGGAACCTAGTGGCCATGTTGCGAGGAAGCCCAGGCCACGTGTAAGCTTTCCAGCTGACAGCCTGCGTCAACTACTAGCCATGTGGGTAAGCAAGCCTTTGAGAGGACTCCAGCCCCAGCCAACTTCTGACCGCAGCTCCCTACGAGACCCAAGCAAGAACCACCGAGCTGAGCCTCGTAGGCTCGCCAGTGATCAGAGACAATAATAACAAACAACTGTGATGTTTGGTACCACTAAGCTTGGGGTGGTAGTTTCACAGATATAGTAACAGAACTGTCGTGGTGGCAACATTTTCTTGTAGACATTCCATCCCCTTTCTCACCAAAAGTTTTCAAATAAATCATCCTAGAATTAGGAAGAGTCCTGCTAGTTTATAGTTTCCCAAATCTGCCCCTTTCCACGTTCAATAACCTAATCCAGCTGTGCTCTGTATGTATGTGCATGCGCGCACAGTTTTCTGATTCTTTCTCCACTATTCCTCAAAAATTATCGAAAACTTTCATAAACATACCATTAAGTCTTTTCAGACCCCTTGGATATAACAAATTAGGAGTTTGGAACTCATTTTAGTTATAATAATAATAATAATAATAATAATAATAATAATAATAATAGCATTAACAACTGTAATTTGTAACCTCTCAGGTAATGTTAGTGATGTGCCGGCATTTCACGGGAATTAGGACAGGTAAAAACTATGCTTATTCCTGCTGAGGCACCCAGAGGGTAAGTGGTTCGCCAAGTTCACAAAGCTACTGAAGGCGGCCGGACTCCTCCTCCTGCTGTCTTGCCTGTGTTAGGCATAGGCTACCCTTCCCCATTAGAGGTCATCCTCCTTTTGAGGACGGCAGAAGCCAAATAAGAGCTGTGTCTTTTTGTCACTAGTTTTTGGCAACCCCCAGTCCATCTACCATATCCCCAAGGGGTGAACTGAGCTTCTGAATGTCTCTGAAAATGCCTTCATTTGTCATCTTTGGCCTCAGTTCATCTACATTTTGGGCATTCCCAGTGGGTCCTCCCCTGATCCCTTTGGTCTTCGGTGTATTTTGTACTTAAACCTGAGCAACCCAACTGCCTCTGTCTTCCTTTTTCTCTAGAATTATTGGTCAGGGACCTCCATGCCCTCCCTCTTGGAGTCTCATGCCTCGGTGACTTTTCTCTCTGCAGTACCTGTCAGCTCTGCCCTTCCTAATGTCCATAGCCTCCTCTGAACCCTGCCTTCTCTACTAAGCATTCCGGGATGCTTGGGTCATGGTGTAACCTCTACTGTGTCTCTGGAGTGGACTTCCTCCAAACCTCTCTTGGGTCAGGCAGACATTCTGACAAGCCCCAAACTCAACACGCGAGGGAGAGATTGGTGTCAGGACTCCTAGAAAGCTGAGTGGGCTGGTGGGAGTGGGGGATGCCCAACTCAGTGCAGTGGGGGTATAATCATAGGCAAGCCCAGGTCTACACACAGGTTTAGAAAGCACTTCAGTAAACATATTTTCATATGTTCCTCACAAATGATCCTGTGAGATAGGTATTATTACCCTCATTTTAAAGCATTTCAGCCCTGGCTGGTGTAGCTCAGTGGACTGAGCACGGGCCTGCAAACCAAGGGGTTGCCAGTTCAATTCCCAGTTGGGGCACATGCCTGGGTTGTAGACCAAGTCCCCAGTAGGGGATGCATGAGAGGCAACCACACATTGATGTTTCTGTCCCTCTCTTTCTCCCTCTCTTCCCTTCTCTCTCAAAATAAATAAATAAATAAATAAATAAATAAATAAATAAATAAATAAATGAATAAAATGAATAAAGCATTTCACATGTATTGACTTACCTAATCCTCTTGAGACAGGTAAAAACTATGCTTACTCTTGCTTTAGAGTAAAGGTGAGGAAAGCAGGATTAGGAAGCCAAATGGATTAGTGCATGGTCACCCAGCTAGTAAAGAGCAGAGCAGGGGCTCCAGCCTTGTCTTGGAACCCCTGACCCAGTCAGTTTTCTGCTGTACCCTGTGGCCCAGGCCTTCTAGAATCTGCTCCTTTCTCCCAATACAGCTTTCAGCAACAGGAAGACCCCTAGGCTCCTCCCCTGGACCAGGCAGTATGCTGCCTGAGTGGAGACACCTAGTTTTGCTCATCTCGCCCAAGCTGGGCCCAGGTGGTGCTCAGTAATGGACATCACCTGGTTGAAAAGCAAGACCTCGGAGGCCAGGAGTCAGACTTAAGCTGGGCCACACTGCTTCCCTTACAGGGACCTGAGGTCACTCCATGAACAACCCGTGTCTATGTGGCCCTGCTAGTAAACAAAGTAGAAGCAGTATTTCAATCGCACATAAGGTGGGGTGGGGTGTGATGGGACAAAACGTGGGAGTGTCACTAGGGCCCCTTCCCAACACCTATCTCCATTATTTGTCCCACAGAAGCCAGCACTGGGCACATGGTCCTGTGTCCCTCCTTCTCCAAGAGGGCCCTCTTCCTAAGCTTGTGTCCTGAAGAAACCAACAGCACAGCTTCACTCACCCCCCTCACAGCCTGCTCTCATTCCCACCCTGCCCACCTGTAAAGTCCGCCCTCGCCAGCTTCTCCTGTAGGCTGCAGGTGGGACCATGGTCACATTTCTGCTCCCTCCTCACCTCACTCCTCTTCAGCTCACCAGTGCCCCTTCCATAGTGCCGACTTCTCTCTCCCCTCCACTCACCCTTCCCTGCCCCCATCCTTCCTCAGTCTAAGTTTTTCCTGTTTTACCTAAATTTGTAGTTCTCTGGCAGGAAGTAGCCCATCTTGCAGTCCTGTTGAGCCTGAAAGATCTGTTTCAGCAGATTCTGCTTGCTGAAGCCATATCCATTCAAAACGCAGCCCCCAAAAAGGAGCTTCCCCCCAGCGAACATCTGCTGACAGACAGGAAGGAAGCAGAGGGGAGAGGCCCTCAGCACGTCAGCACTGAATCTCAGGACAGTGCTGCAGGCTCTCGGAGCTTGTGCCAGAATCCAGGCCTTTCTCTGGTGGCTGGGGAAGGGGTGTTGATCTCCCCAAGTCACCCAGTGAGGTGTGACTAAGTCCTCTGTTTAGGACTCCCCAAGTCAGGGGCCAGCCCCATCATCCCAGCCTCTGCCCACTGCCAGAGGGACCAGCTCAAATGTCACTCCATACACAAGACATCCCAGAACTTTGGGGCCAGAAGGGTGTCTTCCTGCTCTGAGGCAGCTCAAACCCACTCTGATACACGGATCAGCTGGTCCCATGGGATGGGAGCCCCTTGAGGGCAGGAATCTTGTTCTACAGTTCTCTGTGCTCCCACCCTCTACCCATCAGTCTCCAACAAGTAGAGACCTGTCCAAAGATTTTTGTGCAAGAATATTCTTTAGTGTTATTTGTCATGACAAAAAAAAAAAAAAAGAGGAAATAATCTGCAAAGGCCCCACAAAAGCAGGACAGGAGAAAAACTAAAGTGACAGATTCTTACACAGTGGTTAAAAATCAGGTGTTACAAACTATCTGAAGACACAGGGAAATACTCATATCATTTTAATTTAAAGAGCAGGACCCCAAAGTCAGAGAAAGATTGCAAAGGCCAGACACCAAAAGTATCACCTTGGGTGTGGCCCAAGGCCTCCCAATAGCACTGACTGATCAGGTGCAGGCACACACTTGTCATGTAACAAACGGGGCAACCTGGGGGACACGATGAAGTAATTATACTCCCAACTGTGTTTTCCACAATGAATATACAGGGTGGAGCAAAAGTAGGTTTACAGTTGTGAGTATGAGAAATAGAATTTATTCTCGTATTAATATTGTATTTTTCTTACGAACAACTGTAAACCCACTTTTGCCCCACCTTATATATATTTTTACAATCCAGTGTTTTTAGCAAAAAGTTATTTAAAATAAACAAAGACATGGAGAGAATTTGGCTTTCTGGTCAAGCGTCCTTTCAGTCTCTTGGGACAGGGGCACGAGGGGTCAGGCTGGGGACAGGAGGCCGGGCTGGGAGAGGCCCTGCAGGCCGCCACCCTCCCACTCCCACACCTGTGATTCCACAAGGGCAGGGACTATGGAGACTGGGTGGCTGGTAGTTGGTGGTGAGTCCCCTGCTGGGCTCTGGCTCACCAAAACCATCCCCTGTATCACAGAATACTTCGTCACCAGTAGAGGCGGGTCCTTCTGCAGGGGGCTGTCCAGGTCATACCGTAGTAGGCGGTAGGGGTCATGCCGGCACTGCCAAGAGAATGAGCGCACGTCAGCCCCGTGTCAAGAGGATACACCCAGATTCCTGCCTTCTCAGCCAGGCCAGGCTCCCACTGAGTCCAGGAGGCCCATACAACACTCCCTTTTCAACACCTGCTCAAAGGGGCTGCTAGGCCCCTGCATGCACGCTTCCCATGGCCATCCCAGAGAATGTCCCCAGATCTACTTAGGGCCCTTTGTTGGTGAAAGCTGTCACTGAGATGATTGCTCACCATGTGACATCCACTAGCAGCCTGGCCCTCTGGAGTCTGTGGGACCTTCCTGTTCCCTCTGCCTGACAGAAACTATGGGGAGTTGAAGGTGGGAACTGTGTACCTGGGTTTACCCATTTTTGGGATTCTTCTGCCCCCATCCCTCTGCTGGCTGCCCTTCCAGATACCTCCCTGTCATTAAATCCATTCAATTCCACTGAATTCAACCCAAATCTCGAGGTAGAGCCTGGTCAATCCAGGGTAAAGCTGATCTCTTCCTCCTCCTTGTTTCTGGATGCTATGGATCCATTAACACGCCTAATGTGAAACTTACTGGTTTTATGTACCTTTTATTTCAGGTGTCTCCAGTTGTCCTGCCTAATCTTTCAGTTTAAAATGTGAAACCCGGAGCTGTACCTGGTGCTCTAGCTATCAGAGCAAGAGGACCTCAGGGAAGGTCTCTGTCTTAAGGCACTGAATGGTGCGACCAGAGTCAGTGTCAGACGCCAGCCTCCAGGTCTGCTCTCTGCTGTCCATCTACCATGGCCTTCAGCCACCTCAGGCCAGGCCCTGTCCCCGTTCAGGCTGCTCGTGGCTGGGCTGCACCACCATGCATTCCTGTGCTTATGGATAATTATTAGTGAACAATTAATAGCCCTGAAATAAACTAAAGTCAACTCTAAGTTTAAAACATAGGTGGCTATGATGTATGAAACAACAAAATGCCTTCTGAAGTCTGATCAGAAAGGTTCCAACGCTGAGCTCCTGGCACTGGCTAGAGTGCAGGTCTGAGGTGGGTATGTCAGGGTCAGGAAGGCAACACTCTGGGGAGGAGGGCTTGAGAGGGTGTCCCCAGGGTGAACACAAAACCTCAGCATTCAGGACTGCAGCCAAAGGAAGACAGGGAGAAGACAGTAGATTTGAGAGGGCACCAGAATAAAAAGGGTTTGAAGGAAACCACCAAGTGGACGCAAAGCTCTTGTGCTCACGTGGCATCTGTTCCAGTTGGTCTGGGGACAGGGCCACCCCCTGAACTGTGCTAAGACTGCAGGGATGGCTGCTGACTCGGGATGATGATAAGATTTAGAAACGCCTCTGCAGCAAGGAGTTTCCATGTGCCCCCAACTGACTGACCCACAATGAACCCCAGATCACTGAGCGGCCTTTCCCCTGTTCACTTTGGCACAGACCTCTGCCGGAAACACTCACCCACCTGCCAAACCCTTCATCCTGGGGGGCTCTCCCAGGCCCTTAAAAGGTGTCCCCCTGCTCCCCAGTTCCTACCTGCCTGGAGCTGTCCTTCCATGGCCCTCATCAGGGCTTTCCATACTTACTGCCCCACCACGTTGGGACCCCCTCCAGGGCTGCATCAAAACCAACAGTGGAGCCCAGAGCCCTGCACAGGACTGATGCATTGTAGGGCTACTGTCTGAGGATCTAGTGGTGAGTGTGGCTCTGCTATAAATACCCAGGACATACCACAGACTGTGGTGAGCGCTCAGAGAAAAAACAACAGGGGTCTGACTTTGTCTCAAGGTCAGAAAAGGCACCCACCCTAATGTAGTGACATCCATCCCGGGACAGGGGGATGAGTGAGAGAAAACACTGCAAACAGTAGGAAGAGTGAGTGCAAAGGCCCCAAGGAGAAAAGGAAGTGAGAGAGGGCCATGTGTTGAGGTGGAGACGCAACCTCTCCGCCAGGTGCTCAGCCAACCCTAATCCTCCCTGCGGGTTTTCCCCCACCCGTCGCCCCACCCGCAGACACTGGGGCCTCCTCTGCTGGGCCCAGGACCCACCTGGATGCAGGGTGAGGCGCGACCCTGCTGCTGGCGACAGTAGAGTGTGTTGAGCAGCCACTGGAGCTGTCCTGTGTTGGTGGATCTCTGGGCCGACACAATCCCGAAAACCAGCACCTGGTTGGGGTCCCGGGGTGCTGACAGGAAGCGTTCGAGCTCCACGTCAGACACCAGGGGTGCCTTCACTATGCACTTGCAGCCAGCGCGGATGTCTTCCTTACAAATGAGCTTCCTCAGCACCAAAGGGCAATCAGATGGCGAGGCTGCCCACCTGGTGGGGCTGCGCACCTCCCGGGCTTTCCCTCTGCAAGAAGGAGCAAGTGGGCAGGGCTCAGTGGGCCCTGCTTCCACACGGACAAAGGCCCCGCCGCTGTGGAGTCTAGGCTGCAGGCAGTTCTGGCCTGGCCTCCACCACCAACAGGCAGCACCACCTTTAACGGGTCCCCTAACCTCTCTGGGCCTCCATTTCCTCAGGTGCAAAATGCAGTTAAGAAGTGACGACTCATCCCTTCATCCATCCATCCAACAAAAGCTTTGTAGTCATCCTGAACAACTTTCTTTCTCTCACATCCCATATCCTATCCAACATGTCAGCAAGCCTATTTGCTCTCCATTCAAGAAAGATGCCGAGTCCAATCACTGTTCCTGTCTTCCTACTGCTATTAACATGGTCCAAGACTCCATCATTTCTTGCCTGCATGCCTGCAAGTGCCTCCTAATGGGTCTTTTGCTTTCTCCTCTGGCCCTCCTTCAGATTATTCTCTGCCCAGCAGACTGAGGGATCCTGTTAAAATCTTGAGTCACATCATGTCATTACTCTCTTTGAAATCCTCCAGTGGCTTTCCACCTCTCATATAATAAAAGCCAAAGTCCCTACAATTCTCTTCAAGGGTATACATGACTGCTCCCCCTTCCTCATCCCCACCTTTTATTCTTCTCTAACATTCTCACCTTTGCTTACTGAGCTCGGGTCACTCTGGCCTCTGCTTACCCTCCACCCTCAGGGCCTTTGCTCTCGCTGTTCCTTCCACCTGCTTGCCTCTTCCTCCAGGTAGCCACACACCTCACTTTCTCACCTCCTTTGCATCTTTATGTAAATGTCAACTTCTCAGTGAGACTTTCTTTGACTGCCCTATTCAGAATTGTATCCCTTCACTCCCAACACTCTTACCAATTCCCTGCCTCATTTTCTTCCTTAGCACTGCTCACTGTCTAACATATTATATATTTTACTTATTAATTTTGGTAATTGTACTTCTCTATCCTAATAGAACATACATTCTATGAGTTCATGAGTTTGGAGTGTTTTGCTCAGTGGAATAAATAGTAGCTCTTGGCAAATAGTAAAGACTCAATAGAGAGCCAATAAATACCCAAACAAGTATTCTGAGGCACCTACTATGTACCAGACACTGTGCAGGGTTGATGCAGGGTTGTGAGGGTTGTTGTACTTAGATATGAATAAGCATCACCCAAATATAGTGTTCCTATGATTTTTATTCTTATCATTTCTTTTTATTAAAAAGATTTTATTTATCTCTAGAGAGAGGGGGAGGGAGGAAGAAAGAGAGGGGGAGAAACATCAATGTGTGGCTGCCTCTCACGTGCCCCCTACCAGGGACTGGCCCACAACCCAGACATGTGCCCTGACTGGGAATCGAACTGCAAACCCTTTGATTAATAGGCTGGCACTCAATCCACTGAGCCACACCAGCCAGGGCTATTCTTATCATTTCCATAGCCTTACATTGCGGTTAGCACTTTACAACATCCAAAGCTCTTGGCATAGACATTGTCATGGTTGGTTTTGTAATAACCTGTGTAATAGGCTATAAAGAAACTATTATCACTGTTTACAAATTGGGAAACAGAAGGCTCCAACTGGGTTAATGAATTGCCTAAATTCATATAGTAATTGAATGGCAAGGGCCAGGATTAGAAACCAGGTCATCCTAAAACAAAAGCAATGAAAGTAATTTACTACTCAGAATCTTTTCTCTCTCTTTTTCTCACTGTTGTTCAAGTACATTTGTCTCCATTTCTCCCCCACCAGCCCCCATCCCCACCTCCCACCCTCAATCCTACCCCCCTCTGGCTTTGTCCATGTGTCCTTTATACATGTTCCTGACAACCCTTCCCCCTCTCCCCCATTATCCCCTCTGACCTCCCCTCTGGTTACTGTCAGTTTGTTCTTAGCAAGCAAAATATAATCAGAGACTACTCAGAATTTTTCAGAGGCTATTTGATACTAGTGAATACTTGCTAAACAAGCTTAAAAATATCTCTTGTTCAAGAGCCTGAACATCTGGGAAGGAAAGGGCTAGATCTATTCATCACAACTTGTATACCAAGATAAACCCAAAATGAATTAAGGTTTTAAATGTGAAAAAAAAATAATCAAACCATAAAAGTTCTAGTAGTAGAAAATACAGGAGGATCATTTTGTAATTTTGGAGCAGAAAAGGCCTTTTAAAATTATGACCCAAAAGTTCAGAAGTCATAATAGAAAAACATCGATAAATTCAATTACGCAAAGAAACAAACAACCCCTCCCCCACAAAACCCTGCGTGGCAAAACCATACAAGCAAAGACAAAAGACAAACTAGAAAACGTATACGAAACTCCTATCACAGACAAGTGGTTAGATTACCGACTACATAGTGAACTATAAGTGAGTTTGAAAAGTTAACAACCCAATAAAATACAGACCAAGGAAGTAAACACACAATTTACAGAAAATTAGATAGAAATGATTTTTAATACAAAAAAATAAGGATGGAGTTGCCAAATACGGCAGAGTACAGAACTCCAAAACTATGTCCCTTCACTAAACCAACAAATAATCTGGCAAAAACTATCAGAATCAATTTTACAGCACTCTGTAAACTAATGAAAAAGCTTATAACAATCAAGGAAATGCTTAGTGAAGAAAGAAACTGCTAAATTTTTGTAAGATATTACTGTGATATTTTAACTTACCCACCTACCATCTCCAACTCTCTAGCTTGGTGGCATCTGTGGGGATGGTGGCCCATGTTCCTGGTGTGGCTTGCTGGTACCAGAGAGGGTAATATGGATATTGATCTCAAGGAATTGTGGTGGTGTAATTTGACATGTCTGGAGTTTCCCTGAAGGATTGGCTAAGGGGCCTTGCCTTTGTTTCATCCATTCTGGGACTTTTTTAGAGATGGAGCAGCATCTTTGGCAGCATTTGTCAAAAGCATTTAAAGAGGTAACAGATGGAGCACACAGTAGATAGACCAGAAAGCCTGGGAAGAATGAGGCTGGGAAAAAATACACAGGGTAATAAAGGCTTTGAAAGGTCCCATGTATACCAGGAAATATAAAGGGTCACAAGTGTGTCCAGGGTTGGAACCTTTAGAAAAGGCCTGAGAACACCCTAAGCCTTCACTTCTACCTGATCTCTGGGCTCTGTGCAGGAGGGAAGTAAAGGCTAAAGCAGAGATTAAACAGCCTGGATAAAAGCACTAAAGAAGTACTACAGCACAGAAAAGTTCATCTGCAAAGACTGGGAAAGGTGTTTTGTTTTTGTTTTTGTTTTTGTTTTGTTCCAGGTATTTAAGGAAGTCTCTGTTAAACATCATTAGTTGACCAGTAAGATAAGCAAATAGAAACTTTAGTGAGCACATAATAAAGAATGCAGTCTTTATGAAAGTAGTTTAGAAAAGTCACTAAACAAACAATTACAAACTATAAGCAGCAACAACAAACCCTGGAGAGAGGGTAGAATTTGACTTCCACACTTACCACATTATAATATTAAAAATGTTCACTTTTCATCAAAAATTATAAGACATGCAAAGAAACAAGAAAGTATGCCTCATTCACAGGATGAAAGAAATGAAAAACAAGTCTCCCCAAGGGAACCCAGATATGGGACTTTCTAGACAAAGATTCTATGTCAACAATCTTAATTATGTTCAATGCGCTAAAGGAAACTAAGGACAAAGAACTAAAACAAACCAGTAAAACAATGTCCCATTAGACAGAGAATTCAACAAAGAGATAAAAATTATAAAAATAACCAACCAGAAATTCTAAACTTGAAAAGTACCATAAATGAAATGAAAATTTAACATCAGATCTGAACAGGCAGAAAAAAGAATCAGCACACTTGAAGATAGGGCAATTAAGATTACTGAGTTTGAGGGGCAGAAACTAAAATGAATGAAAAAAAATTAACAGAACCTAAGATACCTGTGGGGCACCATCGGGAATACCAACATACACATAATGGGAATTACAGGACAAGAGAGAAAGGAGCAGAAAGAATATTTGAAAAATAGTTGCCAAAAACTTTCCAAACTTGAGATTTCTCCAAGAAGCTCACCAAGTTCCAAGTAGGATGAATTCAAAGAGATTTACACCAAGACACATTAAAATAAAATTGTTGAAAGAAAAAGACAAATAGAATTTTGAAAGCAACAAGAGAAAGGTGACTCATCACACATAAGGGATCCTCAATAAGATTAACAGCCAATTTCTCATTAAAAATCATGGAGGCCGGAAGGCAGTGCAATAACATATTTAAAGTGCTGAAAGAAAAAAAATATAAGCAAAGATTTCTATATTGAGCAAATTTAACCTTCAAAAATGAAAGGGAAATCAAGACATTCCCAGATAAACAAACACTGAGGGAGTTTGTCATTAGTAGGCCTGCCCCACAAGAAATGCTAAAGAGAGTCCTTTAGATTAAAATGGAAGAATACTGGGCAGTAACTTGAAACTATATGTGTATAGATATATATATATATATATATAAGAGGAAATTTACGGGAATTGGTTCACATGCTTATAGAGGCCCAAAAGTCCCACAGTGTGCTGTCTGCAAGCTGGAAAACTAGGAAAGCCAGTGGTATAATTCAACCTCAGTCCAAAGACCTGAGAATGGGGGCGCAGGGGGAAAATGGGATAATCCACAGACTAAGGCAAAAGACTTAAGAACTGGGAGGCTGCTGTGTAGGTGCTGAAGTCTATAGGCCCAAGAACCAGGAGCTTGAATGAACTTCCCAGCTCAGGAAGAGGAAAAGGAGGGTGTAGAGAGAGTAAATGGGGGATAAATGGTGACAGAAAGAGACTTGACTCTGGATGGAGAACACACAATACAATATACAGGTGATGTATACAGGTGATATATAGAACTGTACACTTGAAACTTATATATTTTATTAACCAATGTCACCCCAATGAATTCAATAAAAATTTTGAAAAGATCATGGTAAGAAATTTATTATGTCTTATATTTGACATTTTCAAGCACTGAAATCCCAACTAATTTCTTTTTTTTAAACTAATTTCTGGTATGAATTCCACTTGATCATGGTGTATGATCTTTTTAATGTATTGCTGGTTTGCCAGTATTTTGTTGAGGATTTTAGCATCTATGTTCATCAGCGACACTGGCCTGTAGTTTTCTTTCTTTCTTGTGCCTTCATCTGGTTTTGGGATTAGGATGATGCTGGCCTCATAAAAAGAGTTTGAAAATTTTCCCTTTTATTGGATTTTTTAGAATAGTTTGAGAATGATAGGGGTTAGCTCTTCCTTAAATGTTTTGTAAAGTTCTCCTGTGAAACCGTTCGGTCCAGGGCTTTTGTGTCCAGGAGTTTTTTGATTACTGCTTCAATTTCACTAGCTGTTATCAGTCTGTTCAGGCTTTCTGCTTCTTCTTGATTCAGTTTTGGAAGATTATATGTTTCTAGAAATTTGTTCACTTCACCCAGGTTTTCAAATTTCTTAGCATGTAGTTGTTCATAATAATTTCTTATAATTCTTTATATTTCTGTGGTCTAAGTTGTAATTTCTCCTCTTTCATTTTTGATTTTATTTATTTGGGTCCTCTCTTTTTCTTGATGAGCCTTGTTTAAGTCTTGTTGATTTTGTTCATCTTTTCAAAGAACCAGCTCCTGGATTTATTGATCCTTTGAATTGTTCTTTCAGTCTCTATGTTATTTAATTCTCTCTGTTCATGATTATTTCCTTCCATCCACTTGCTCTGGGCTTTGTCTGTTGTTGTTCCTCCAGTTCTTGTAGATGTAGGGTTAGGTTATTTATTTGAAATGTTTCTATCTTTTTTAAGTAGGCCTGTATTACTATGAACTTCTCTTTCAGGACTGCCTTTGCTGTGCCCCATAGGTTTTGGACTGCTGTATGTTCATTTTCATTTGTTTCCAGAAACTTTTTGATTTTTTTCCTTGATCTCGTTATTAACCCATTCATTGTTGAATAGCATGCTATTCAGTCTCCATGAATTTGAATGTTTTTGAGTTCTTCCCTTGAGGTTGGTTTCTAGTTTTAAGCCCTTATGGTCCAAGAAAATGCTTGATATGATTTCAATTTTCTTGAATTTGTTGAGGCTTATTTTGTGTCCTATCATGTAGCCTATCTTTGAAAATGTTTGATGTGCATTTGAAAAGAATGTGTATTTTGCTTCTTTGGGATGAAAGGTTCTATAAATATCAGTTAAGTTCGTTTGATCTAGTGCATCACTCATTGGCACAATCTTCTTGTTGATATTTTGTTTGGAAGATCTATCCATTGTTGACAGTGGAGTGTTAAAATCCCCTACTATAAGTGTGTTACTGTCTATGGAATACTACACAACAGAAAGAAAGAACTCCTACTCTTTGCAACAGCATGGATGGAACTGGAGAGCATTATGCTAAGTGCAATAAGCCAGGCAGTGAAAGACAAATGCCGTATGATCTGACCTAGAAGTGGAAACTAATCAACAAAACAAACAACCAAACAAAATATAACTAGAGACACTGAAATAAAGAACAAACTGACAGTAACCAGAGGGGAGGTGGGAGGGGATAATGAGGAGGGGGGAAGGGTCATCAAGGAACATGTATAAAGGACACATGGACAAAGCCAAAGGGGGGAGGACTGAATGTGGGAAGTGGGGGCTGGGCAGGGCAGGGGAGAGTAATGGGAGGAAAATGGGGACAACTGTAATTTAACAACAATAAAAAAATTTAAAAAACTAATTTCTGAAGGTCCCTAAATTAATTTCTATCAAGTCAGTAACAGTTTTATGACTTAGAATAAATACTAATTAGTTGTTAAGAGTGAAAAAGGTGAGAGAAAAAGAATTTGCTCTCTCTTTGATTTTTTAAAAATTTTATTCAGGCCATTGTTGAATTGGATGATGTCCTCCCACATTGGTGAAGATGAATCTCTTTATTCAGTCAACTGAATGAAATGCTAGTCTCTTCCATAATCACTTTCATAGACGCACTCGGAAACAATGTTTTTCCTTAGTCCAGTTATCCCTTAGCCCAGTCAAATTAAAACATAAAATTAACCATCACACCATGAGACACACACACACACACACACGCACAAACTCAAACATAAAAGTCAGCAACAGAGGAATTGAACAAAAATGATACAACATTTATAGAAAACCAGTAGCAAAATGGCTGAAGTAAGTCCTTCCTTAATAGTATTTACTTTTTAATGGAAATAGATTAAAATCTTCAACAAAAGTCACAGATTGACAGAATGAAAAAAAAAAAAAACAAACCCTGATACAACTATATTCTCTCTACGGGAGACTCATTTTTTATTCAAAGAAACAGCAAGGTTTCAGGTGAAAGGAAGGAAATAAACTCCCAGCAAACAGTAACAAAAATGAACACTGGTAGTTAAACTAATGTCAGACAAAATAGATCTTAAGTAAAAAATTATTTCAGGAGACAAATAAGGCAGTGAATACTGAGAAAAGAGTCACTCTCTCTAGAAATGTAACAATTATGAACACATATGCATGTTAACAATAGGGTCTCTAAATATATTATGCAAAATTGGCAGAATTGAAAGGAGAAATAGACAGTTCTGCAATAATAGTAGAATATTTCAATGCTCTGCTCTCAATAATGAACAGAACAACTCGATGAAAGAGAAGCAAGGAAACAGACAACTTGAAGAACATTATGAACCAACTACACCTAAAGGGCGTGCATGTAGAGATCACTTAATCCAACTACCAACTGCAGCAGAATACACGTTCTTCTCAAGTGTGCATGGAACATTATCCAGGCTAGACCATATAATCACTTATGAAAAAATCTCAGAAATTAAAAAGAAATACCAGAAAATGTCTTCTTCAAAAACAATGGAATGAAATTATTAATAAGAAATCTGGGGAAATTCATGAATATGTGGAATTTAAGTAACATGTTCTTAAATAGAGAATGGATCAAAGAAGAAATGTCAAAGGAAACTAGAAAACGCTTTGATATTAACGAAAACAAAACACAACATACCAAAACTTAAGGATACATTGAGAGCAGTGCTCAGTGGGAGAAGTAGAGCATAAAAAAAGAAGATCTCAGATCAATAACCTAAGCTAATTTTACAATGAAAAAAACGAG
>VMDR010000691.1:38063-189071 GCA_007922815.1 Macrotus californicus | reverse complement strand
TGCATTTACTGTGGCCTGTGCAACATTCTTCCCTGGATGGCAGCTGAGCTCAACCTGTCCCCGACTTCAGGGCACTGCTCACCTGTCACCTTCTGAGTGAGGCCATCCCTGGTAACCTCATTTAAAATTGTAGCTCCCCACCCACATTCGAATGTGAACCCCCACTGTACACACACACACACACACACACACACACACATGAGCTTACGTTGTCATTATGACTTTTCCTATCACCTGACATAACATGTACTTCACGTGTGGGTTTATGGTCTGCAGAATATAACCTTCCCTGGAGACAGGAATTTTTGCTTTGTTCTTTGCTTTATCCCCAGGGACTAGGTCCGGATTTGGTACTTAGCAGGTGCTTAGCAAATGTCTATTGAATGAGGAATGAATGAATAACACCGTCCTTTTCATTATAGAGCAGGAAAAAAATGAGCTCACCGTCTTTCCAGGTCAGGTCAGACACTGCTGTCCGTGTTCGACACCCTCCCTCGTACATGGCAAAGTCCCTTGTCCACAGTCATGATGATGACATCTCTCCTCTCCCCACCCTCCGAGGTCAGGGCGGTGGTTCTCATTCAGGGGGACGTTACCCTCCGGGAGCCATCTGACAATGTCTGGAGACATTTTTGGTTGTGACAACAGTGAGGCAGGGGAGCTGGCACTGGCATCTCGTGGGTAGGTGCCAGGATGTTGCTAAGCATCCTACAGTGCACAGACAGCCCCTACAACAGGAAGTTATCCGGTTGGACATGTCAACACTGCTCAGGGTGAAAAACCCTGAGTTAGTAAGACTTGGGATTGAAACCTGGCTGTGCTCAATGGCAGCGTTCTGAACATGAGCAAGTTGCTCACACTCTTTTGCCCGGCCCGTGGGGCTCAGTTGGTCAGAGCATCCCCCTGGAACCAAAAGGTTGGGGGTTCTGAATCCATGTCCCCTCCCCACCCACTCACCAGTGCTGGAACATTTCTCCAACCAAAGGTAAAGGAGTCTCAGTCTGTCTGCTCTTTGTCCCAGACGATTTGTTTTCCATCTTGGCCCACATTTTGCTGATGGCTTTCAGAAGAGAAACTTGTGTTTTCGTGTGACATGTAGACCTAAGTAACATTGACTAAGTAATGTGTGGCCTGCTCCAGAGATTCTAGCCAAGACCTGTGCACTGTCAAGGATAGGCTCCCCCCACCCCTTGCCCTCATCTTCCTCTTCCTCCTGCATTGGATCAGCCCCAGAACGCCTCCTCTCCTCTTGGTCAACACGCTCCACTCCTTGGCTATGCGTGCCACCCACACACATGGCGCCTTCAGCTCTAAGTCGCTCTAGGGTTTCAGACTCAAAGAACCAACTGTCCTCATGACCTGCCCTGTTCTGCCCCATTTTTCTCCCCTCTCAGCAGATTCACCACCATGGTGTCTGCCAGAATCCTTGCAATTCTCCACGACTCTTCTCTTCCTGGCCCACCTCACAACGCAGCCCTCCCTGGGCTGTTGGGTCCTGGCTAGATCCCTTCCCATCCAGATTCATCTTGTGTAGTATCCTCAGTCATGGCTTCCTTCTCCTCCCTTTATACTCTCTTTAGAAATTGCAAAGATATTTATGTTTCCTGCTTATTTTCTGTCTCCCCAAGGAAATCCCCATTCCACCAAGGAGCCATGTCTGCTGTCCTCACTAGGGCATCCCTGGTGTTTAGCACACACTGTAGGTGCTCAATAAATAATCATTGATGGAGGAATGAGTGATGTCATGTGACCTGGGGAAATGGTAGCATGGGAAACATGTCCTCTGTCTGTTTGGTGGCTTCTTGTAGGGGCTGGTGGAAGTGAGAAAGGGTGAGATGGCAGAAATGCTGAACACAGCACCCATGAAATCTGGGTGAAGTTTCTGTCTTGGAGACCCTCTTTGACTCAAATCTCTTTAGATTCTGCAGCCTCCCTCTCCTCTGTTAACCCAGGTCCCAAAGGGGCCTTGACTGCTGGGTAGGGAGAGTTCCCGAACCCACAACACTGTTACTTCCAGTTCTGCAGGTTAGGAAGAGGCTGTGTTTAATGAAGTGATTTGTCCACATTCAGTGACAGACAGAGCTGGGATGCAAAGCCAGTTCAGTTCAAATCTGACTCCAAGGCCAAGTTCACTGGTTTCCAACAGCCCACCACAATCCACATACCACAAAATTGGAGCAACCACCCATGAGAGTACTTCTCTCCTCCACCCACTCACATTATTAATGACTTCCCATCACACGGATACTGAAAATACCTGAAAAGGTCTTCCTGAGAGACAGATTAGCCCTGGCTGGTGTAGCCCAGTGGACTTAGCACGGGCTGCAAACCAAGGAGTCGCTGGTTTGATTCCCAGTCAGGTCACATGCCTGGGTTGCAGACCAGGTCCCCAGTGGGCACATGAGGGGCAACCACACATTGATGTTTCTCTCTCTTTCTCCTTTCCTTCCCCTCTCTCTAAAAATAAATAAATAAAGTCTTAAAAAAAAACAAACTGAGAGACAGATTAGGTGAAAATCCTTGCTCATTGTAAAGATATAAATGCAGAAGTTTATTCTTTAAGAAACTCAATTCTCCTGAAAGAGAAAAGCAGGATGAATGAAACTCACAGTAAGTGTCAGTCGTGGGTGAGAGTAAGCTGGCCCCATGAGGCACAGAGAAAACACACGGCACAGGGGGTGTTAAGTACAGACCGTGAGGAAACCCGAGGCTTCGAGACACGGGAAGGAATGGCATCAAGTGTTCAAGATACACAGTAAGCAAGACAGTAACTGCACAACATATTGGAAATAGAGTGTCTGAACAGCATGTTTGGAAGGGACAAAAGATCAGGTGGTACGTCATGAGAATGCCATGTCTGGATTGACAGCCACATCATCCTAAATGGGTCACCCATTCGTGACACCCAATGTGGCCCCACTATGGCCACTCATGTCCTTCCCAAGGAATGCAGATAAAATTCACATCCACTCCATAAACTAAGGAAGGAGCTAGGGCTGTGCCCAAGTGTGCCTGCTCTTGGGTCACACCAGTGAAGGATGGATGTTGGTTCTGGGCACCCCCCACTTGTGGGCACCCCTCTGGTCCTCTTAGCTACACCAGCAGAGGGGAAGGTGGATGTGGCAGGGAGAGGGGACCGGTGAATATTGTATTACCCAGGGAGGAGCAGGTATGTGTCCCCCACTACCCCCTGCCCCTGGCACCTTAGTCAGTGTGGGCTGACTTGGAAGATAAGAGAGCTGGCCATTGTGCCAAGTTCAGTCTGGGTGAGAAAGGAAAATATCCTAGGTGGGAGGCATTCCCCCACCCCATTCTCTTCCCTCCTGTCTCTATTCGTTGGCCTGACCCTCTCAGGTTAAGAAATCAGCTTCATAAATGCTCCTTGTGTTAACCATGTTTTGTTTGTTTGTGTGTGTGTATGTGCATGTGTGTTCTGATGTTTTGACATCTGTGGCCCTGCTGACCCAGAGGGACTGTCCCTCCCCCTGTTAGCCAATGCCCAGATAGAGATAGCCAACAGTGCACCTGTAAGTGTGCTTTCCAAATGCAAACAGGCTGACCCACAGCCCACACCTCCAAACACCCCTTCTACCCATCTGTCCTCCTCCGGGCCACTACCCCCTGCCTTCATCACCCAGGCCCAGGCACCAAACCACTAGGGACAGGACCTATGTCCGGAGCCACTGAATTCATCCAGACCCCCAACCCTGAGCCTCTGTACCCCGCCTCGTCTGTTCCTTCCAGGGAGACTGTCTCTCCTGACTGCCCCTGGAGTTTCCCGTGTGGACTGGTCCCCCCGCCCCCTGCCCCAAGGCGGAGAAACGTGGCTTCTCACCCAGTTTCCAAACCTAACTCTGCTCACAGATGCGGACCCCCTGGACCAAAGAGGAAACCAGGCCCATGGAGGAAGGTGTCAAGGTCATGCCCCCCATCCTCCTCTGAGTCCTCCCTGAGGGGACCTGTAGCCACTGCCCACAGTGACTCCCTGGACACCGGTCCTCCTACCTAAAGTTTGCTGGGTTTTTGTAATTTATTTTTACAAAAGTTTTGTAATTTAAAAAATGCCTTAATTGTACTTGACAGCCAATATTATATTAGTTTCAGGCATACAACATAGTGATTACCTGTTATATAGCTTCCAAGTGATGGCCCTGAGAGTCCAGCCCCTGTCTGACAGCCTACAGTTATTGCGACATTTTTGGCTACATTCCCTCAGCTAGTCTTTACATTCCATGTTTTTATAACTGACAGTTTCCATGTCTTAAGCCCTTCCCCTTTTCACCTGTCTCCCACTAACCCCTCCCATTGGGCAACCATCAATGTGTTCTGTGTATCTTAATGTTTGTTTCTGCTTGGTTTAATCATTTACATTGTTTTTTGGATTCCACCTGTAAGTGAAATCAAGTGATATTT
Organism: Macrotus californicus; assembly: GCA_007922815.1. Classification (NCBI taxonomy): domain Eukaryota; kingdom Metazoa; phylum Chordata; class Mammalia; order Chiroptera; family Phyllostomidae; genus Macrotus; species Macrotus californicus. The sequence goes on along the minus strand of VMDR010000691.1, from coordinate 184,658 downwards.
GTGTTTCCCTGTCTGACTGACTTCACTTAGCGTAATATATCCTCTAGGTCACAAAAGGCAAAAATTCAATTTTTTTTTATGTGGATGAGTAATATTCTGTTGTATATATGTACCACATCTTTTTTTTTTCTTTGCTAAAGCATTTTATTTTTTTAAGTACACTTTATTGATGATGCTGTTATAGTTCTCCCAGTGTTTTTTCCTTTTGTCCCCCTCCCCTTGCTCCCCAGTACCCCCATTCCCTGCAGTTCATGTCCGTGGCTCATGCATGCAAGTTTTTTGGCTTCTCCCTTTCCTGTACTATTCTTAACATCCGCCCTGTTTATTTTGTCCCTACAAATTATGCTTCTTTATCCCTGCACCATTTCCCCCTTTGTCCCCCCGCTTCCTCCTCCCAGCTGATAACCCTCCAGATGATCCTCGTATCTATAATGCTGTTCCTGTTGTAGGTGTTTGCTTAGTTTGTTTTTGTTTTTTTATTTTTTATGTTCAGTTGTTCATAGTTGTGAGTTTTTTTGTCATTTTAATGTTCATAGTTTTGATCTTCTTCTTTTTCTTTAATAAGTCCCTTTAACATTTCATGTAAGAATGGCTTAGTGATGATGAAGTTCTTTACCTTTTCTTTGTCTGGGATGCTCTTTATCTGCCCTTCCATTCTAAATGCTACCTCTGGTGGATAGAGTAATCTTGGTTGTACATTCTTGCTTTTCATCACTTTGAATACTTCTTTCCAGCCCTTTCTTGCCTGCAAAGTTTCTTTTGAAAAATCAGCTGATAGTCTTATGGCAACTCCTTTGTAGGTAACTGTCTGCTTTTTTTTGCTGCTTGTAAGATTCTGTCTTTATCTTTAACCCCTGGCATTTTAATTATGATGTGCCTTGGTGTGTTTCTCCTTGGGTCTAATTTCTTTGGGACTCTGTGCTTCCTCGACTTGCATGTCTTTTTCCTTTGCCAAATTAGGGAAGTTTTCTTTCATTATTTTTTTCCAAATAGATTTACAATTTCTTGCTCTTTCTCTTCACCTTCTGGTACCCCTATGATGCGAATGTTGGACCTCTTGAAGTTGTCCCAGAGGCTGTTTATACTACCCTCATTTTTTTTTTTATTATTTTTCTTCTTGTTGTTCTGATTGGTTGTTTGTTGCTTCCTTATGTTCCAAATCATTGATTTGATTCTTGGCTTTATCCTCTCCTCTGTTCTTTCCCTGTAAATTGTTCTTTATTTCAATTAGTGTATCCTTCACTTCTGACTGGATCTTTTTTATACTGCTGAGGTCTTCACTAAGTTCTGGAGCATCCTTATAAACAGTGTTTTGAACTCCGTATCTGATAGACTGATTATTTCCATTTCATTTAGCTCTTTTTCTGGAGTTTTGATCTCTTCTTATTTGAGCTATTTTTCTTTGTCTCCTCATTTTGGCAGCCTCCCTGTGTTTGTTTCTATGTATCAGGTAGAGCTGCTTTGACTCTGTTGGTAGTGTGGCCTAATGTAGTAGGTGTCCTGTAGGGTCCAGTGGCACAGCCTCCCCTTATCACCCAAGCTGGGCACTCAAGGTACATCCTTTTTGTGGGTTGAGTGCCCCTACCTCTTGTAGTTGAGCCTTGGTTGCTGTTGGCATATCAATGGGAGGGATTTTTCCAAGCCAGCCATCTGTAAGGATTGACTGTGTCCACTGACTACTAACCTCTGCCCTCCTGCAGGATCAGCTGTGCAGGAATAGGGTGGTGGTACTCCGATGTGTCTGTAGCTGTCCATTGGGTGGGCTGGACTTTGGGTTTCCCAGGTGGTGTAAGCCAAGGTCAGCCCTCACCTATGTTTCTGCCCAGAGCTGCCCCTCCTGAGCTATAAAGCAACCTGAGAAGGCTGCTGCTTCAGCTGGGCCTGGAGATTCTCAGGTGAAGCCAAGCTGTGAAACTAATCTGGCTGCTGCTAGTGCCCCGCCTGGAGCTCACTGAGGCCAGCTGTTGCTGGTTTGATAGGATTTAGGAAGGTGTGAAGCTGGAAAAGCAGCTTCGGTGGACCCTTAAGTTGGGTGGGACTGAGTCTCTGGGGATCTCCAAGGCAGCCCCGTGTTAGCCAAGCTGATGGAGTCTCAGATATGGCACCAGCCTGCTGGATCCACAGGGGGAGGGCTCAGAAAAGGGACAACAGCCTCTGTTCACCCTGATGCCAGACACTTCAGCTGCTCCCAGTATGGTAACTGTACCATAACAGTATGGAAAGTTACTGCTCCCACTGGTAACTTTCAAGCTGCCACCCCAATGCTGGAGCTCAGAGGGAGTGAGTCTGAGTAGGTGAGTATTTGTGTGGGTTTTTAAAGAGGAACTGCCTGGGGCTCCAGCAGTGTCTTCCATCAACTCAATCCCCACTGGTTTTTGCAGCCAGAAGTTGTGAGGACTTATCTTCCTGGCACTGGAACCCTGGGCTGGGGGCCTTGCTATGGGTCTGGGCCTGCTCTCTCCTGAGATAACTCCCTGAATTTTTATCCACCACACGTGGGTGAGAGATCAGTCCATTCCGCATCTGCACCCCTCCTACCAGTCTGGATGGATGTGGTTTCTTTAATTCCATAGTTGTCAGACTTCCATCCAACTCGACTTCTGATGATTCTGAGTGATGGTTGTTCTATATTTCAGCTGTGATTTTGGTGTGGTTGAACGAAGAGGCGAGCCATGTTTGTCTATGCCTTCACCTTAACCAGACCCATATCTTCTTTATCCACTTGTCTCTCGGTGAACACTTAAGTCGCTTTCCTATTGTAAATAATGTTACAATGAACATAGGGGAGCATGTGTATTTTTGAATTAGTGTTTTTGGTTTCTTCAGATAAATACCCCAAAGTGGGACTGCTGGGTCATGAGGCAGTTCTATGTTTAATTTTTTGAGGAAATTGCATTCTGTTTCCCACAGTGGCTGCCCCAATTTACAACCCCAACAGTGTGCAAGGGTTCTGTTTTCTCCACATCTTTGCCAACACTTCTTGTTTGTTGATTTATTGATGACAGCCACTCTGTCAGATGTGTAGACACCAGTTGGGAATTGACGCTGCTTCTGGGATCAGCAACAATATTGTGGCTTCCCCCACTCACAGTGAGGACTCACTGTAGTCAGGTGACTGACGAGCTCTTGCCTCAAGTCCAACTCACCCCACCAGCCCATAGCCTTGGACACTTGTTTTATCCCTGGTTCCTGAATGTGTAACTGGAACAGACATACTTGGGAACTGGCAGAGTTCCCACACTGACTCTCTGACCTCAGAGATGAGACCATGGGACAGGAAGGACTAAACGGAAGGCCCTCGGTCATTCCCTCCCTCCCAAGAGAGTAAACCAGAGGCAGAGAATGCATCCCCCAGGGAAGAGCAGAGATTAATGCTACTGTAAAAGATGGAAAACAAGCATCCATCGCACCCCAATTTAACTCACCATTTCAGAATGTGCAGAAGTCATTGATCTTGCAGAATGACTGTGAATTATCCTAAACGTATTCGATGACTCCAACTGCAGCTGCTGTCCCAGCTGTAGCATCTCTGTCAGAGCACGTGACCACAGCCCCTGGCACTGGGGATGCAGCCACCGAGCTGGCTGAGGGGTTTGCCTCCCCTCCGACATGTCGGGAATTCCAGAGCCATTTGCCTTTGCCTGGCAGGGCCCACAGTATACCTTTACAGTCTCGCCTCAGGCCTTGGTCCATCATGCTTTGGCAGGAAGTAGATAGTGTGCTACCTATACACACAAAGTTTGTGAAAGTCAATAGTGTACAGAGATCACAATCATGACATTCCACCAACCATCACACTGATGACCAGCGTGACGCCAGGCTGATTGGGTCAGATAAACAGAAAGCAGCAGATTCTGTAAGAGGCTGTATCAGCCAGGGTCTAACCAGGGCATGGAAACAAGGAGTCAAAGATATAACGAACAGCCACTTCTCCCAGGGCAAGACCTTATTGTAGAGGGCCTGGCCATAGCTACCTGGAAGGGGCGCCAAGGGAGCCCTGCTGCAAAACTGCCTGAATGGTACCAAGGGAAGCAGCTGGCCACTGGGCATGCCACCATAGTGTGCAGCCAGGGCCAGGCACTGGGGATGCCACTCCCTGCAGGACCCATGGGCTGGAGGTTTCATGCTGCAGGCGCCTAGTCCTAGAGAAACCACAAATTGCCAGAGTCCAGCCAGAGGAGCACACCAGAGCCAGGAAGATAACCCTGTCCTTTCCTACTGCTTCTCCAGCAGTCTTTATTGACAAACCTTAACGCTGCTCTGGGTGGTGAAGGGGAGACATGTAAAGAATGTGTCAAGAACTATAAAGTAGTAGCTCAGTCGATTGAGCGTGGGCCTGTGAACCAAAGGGTCACTGGTTCGATTCCCCATCAGGGCACATGCCTGGGTTGCAGGGCCAGGTCCCCAGTGGGGGCGCATGAGAATCAGCCACAGACTGATGTTTCTCTCCCTTTCCTTCTCCTTCCCTTCCCCTCTCTCTAAAAATAAGTAAATGAAATTTTTTTTTAAAAAAAAAAGAACTATAAACTAAGTCTGAGGTTTTATCCTGTTTGCAAACTAACACGTCACCCTGCCCCAGTTCCATGGGCACACGTCAGAAAGCATGAGCTACTTTGCTTAGATTCAAAGATGAAGCGAACAGAACGGACCTTGTGTGAGCGTTGATTCCCCTTGCTTCTGACATCCCGTGGGAAGAGCACCGAAAATGGGATGCGCACAGTAAGTTTGCATCTCAGCCGACGAACCTTGCCATTGGAAAAGCCAAATCTTTTAAAGGAAGCAAGTCTGCCTGGCCTTTCCCCTTATTTTTTCCCTTTTAATGAATAAAGTTTATTTTTAGAGCAGTTTTAGGTTCATAGCAAAGTTGAGCAGAAAGTACAGAGCGTTCCCATACACCCCTGCCCCCCCACACATGCAGCCTTCCCCCCGTTCTCAATGTCCTGCACCAGGTGGCACCTTTGTGACAGTTAATGACCCTACACATCTTATCACCCGATGGCCATAGTTGGCACTAGTTTCTGCCCTTGATGTTGAGCATTCTGTGGGCTTTGACAAATGTATAGTGACATATATCCACCCTTGCATTACCCTACAGAACAGTATCACTGCCTCAAGACTTCTGTGCTCGGCCCATTCAGCCCTTCCTCCTGCCTAAGCCCTGTTACTGTCCCCAATAGCATCACCTTTTCCAGAAGGTCGTGGAGTTGAAGTTGTCCAGGATGCAGCATTGGTACACTAGCTCCTTTCACTAGCAATATGCGCTGAAGGTTCCTTTTCATGGCTTGATAGTTCATTTACTTCAGCACTGAATAATATTCCATTGTCTGGATGGACCACCGGGCATTGGATCTGTTCACCCACTAAGGAATGCCTTGGTTGCTTCCAAGTTCAGCAATTACGAATAAAGCTGCTACAAACATCTGTGTGTTGGTGTTTGTGTGAACACGCTTTCTGTTTACTTGGGTAAATGCTAAAGAGCACAATGACAGCATCGTATGTTAAGAGTATGTATTGTAAGAGACTGCCAAACTGTCTCCCAAGGTGGCCGCACCGTGTTTGCATTCCCACCGGCAGTGAATGAAATTACTGCTGTTCCACGTCCTCGCCAGCAGGGGACGCTTCAGTGTTTCGGATTTGGGCCATTCCAACAGGTGTGCATGCAGTGGTGTCTCGTTGTTTTAATGTGCAGCTCCCGAACAACATGCCGCGTCAAACATCTGTGTATAGGCTCATTCGCCATGTATTGGTATTTGTCTTCTTTGGTGAGGTGTAGGTTCAGGTCTTTTAAAAAGCAGACTGTTCTTTTCTTGTTGTCGAGTTTTAAGACTTCTTTGTATATTTTGGATAAGAGTCCTTTATCAGATGTGGCTATGGCAAATATTTTCTCCCAGTCCGTGGCTGGTGTTCTCACTATTTTAACATTGTATTTCACAGAGCAGAAGTGATGACTTTTAATGAAGTCCAGCCCGGCTCAGTAGTTCTTTCTTTTATGGCCCCTGCCTTTGGTGTTGTACCTAAAAAGTCATCCCCGTACCCAAGGTCACCTAGATTTTCTCCTATGCTATCTCCTAGGAGGTTTGTAGTTTTGCATTTTATATTTAGGTCTGTGGTCCATCTTGAGTTAGTTTTGGTGAAGGACGTCAGGTCTCTGTCTAGATTTTTTTTTTGTTTTTTACATGTGTCCCGGCACCATTCGTTGAAGAGACGGTCTTTTCTCCATTGCATTGCCTTTGCTCCTTTGCCAAAGATCGGTTGACCGTATTTATCTGGCTCTACCTCTCTGTTCTATTCCTTCATCCGTTTTTCCCTGCCGTTACCAACACCACGCTGTGGTGACTAAGGTAGCCCTCTCCCACTTAGGAACACTAGACAGCGCTTCTGCCCTGCCCGTGGCGGTCATTTTAAACAGTCAGCTCATCCAGAAAACACACAGAACTACAGCAAGCGGGGCACCAAAGAGATCTGTTTACAGTAAGAGAGAGAAAACAGGAAGGCAGAGCACCGCCTTGCTCGGCCTCAGATGGGAACGCATCAGGCAGCTCAGATGTTTTGCCAACCTGGGCGGGTACACATCTGCAAATGACTGCAAAAGCCCACGAATATTAGCGTGGAGGTGACAAACAAAATTCAGCAAGTGGGTGCCTTCACAAATACTGATTTTGCAAATGATGGGGACTGCCTCTACCACTTCTGAGCAGGGAATTTCAACCTATCTGCAAAGCCAAGTCTAAGTCTCCTTTGGGGGCCAGAGCAAGAGAAGGTCCTGAAGCGTGTCTGTACCTCAGCTCCACGTTAACTTGTATTCGGCGATGCCTCATTCCTATACTGTCCTTCCCCTTGCCCACGAATCTGTTAAGGCGGGCAGCTGGTGAATTAGCATTCCCGTAGGTGGACTGGTTATGAGACAAAGGGAGATAGCTGCACAGCCGGCTTAGTCTTTTCACAGGAGACGGTGAGAGGCAGGCAGGCCGCGGTTTGGTTGCTCTGAAAACGCCCAACGCCAATCTGGTGGCCCTTTAAACATGGATCCTGGGGCAAGTGCCTCGCCTGCCTTACCCTATTCCTGGCGGCTTAGAGTGACCTATCCCGGCCTCTGTAGGGCGGACGCCTCCTCATCTGCTGGATGGGCCTGGGCTCAGGTATAACCTTCTTGGAGGGGTTTTCTCTGATTAGGAAAATGTAAGGAGCTCCTTCCCCTGAGTCTTTCCCTGGCGATGTGCTCTGTCCCTGCGAAGTCACCCTGTCTGTTTGGCTTCCCTCTCCTTTATCCTTGTCAGAGTCGGCTCCACGGAGACCCTTCTTGTTCTCCTCTGTGTCCCCTGTACCTGGAGGACGATCTGACACAAAGTGGGTGCTCAGTAAATATTTACCAAACAAGTCCTGGTTTTACTTTCAGAGAGAACATCATCACTCTGCAGAGGAAAGGTACCAGTCCCAGTCCATTTTTGCGGTGCTCCCAGGAGCCTCGGAAAGGGAAGAGTGAGAGCTCAGACTAGGGTGAGGCTAGTAGATGGGAGATGGTTAACTTCTAAAAAAGGAGAGCATAGTGCCGCAAATTCAGATATTGTTATCTGCACCACCAGGTGGCAGTACATCCTAATCTCCGGGACGTTTGTAATGGAAAAAGCCTTCCTCTTCACAATGGGTAAATTTTCTCACGAATCTGTCCATCCGTCATCCATCTGTTTGTTCGTGAACACATCCTTTCATCCAATCACTCACCCGTCTGTCCATCTATGCAGGGCCAGGCTCCTGGGATATGGCAGCAAACAGATCAGGGTCTCTGGGGGACTCCAAGCCCAGGAAGGTGGTTTGGTGACTCTGAATTCCACCCTGTGCCGGAGTAGGGGGGTGGGGTGATGTTTTGAACCCCATTTTACTGTTGAGGACACTGGAGTTCAGGGAGGCTGAAACCCACCCAGATCTCATGAAAACGGGCAGAAGTCCAGGGATTCTCTGCCCCTCTGAAGGGCCCCAGGTCCCTCCCTCCTTCCCAGGGGCAGGTCCGGAGCTGCCTTCTTGGGGTGCTCTGGGGCTGTGCGGTGGCGCCTGCCCCTTCCACCCCCACACCACACAGGGAGAAATTCTGGGACACCAACTCCTGGGGAAAAGGAAGTGGGAACTGAGCCCCGCTAGGATGCCCTGGCCTCAGGGGACAGTGGGAATCCTTGACCTGGCTTGCCCTCTCCACCCCATCCCACTCCCTGGGCTGCAGCCCGAGCCCCCTGCGATGTAAGTCAGCCCTTACAGCCAGCTGACCCAGCCCTGCAACAGACCCCTTGGGGGCACTCCCTTCAGCCAAGAATTTCAAGAATTCAGGGGGCAGGGCCCTTGAGAAAACAGGCATGTGGCTTACTGTTTGGGCCAAAGCAGTATTTCCATCCCGGCCTGGGAGGGCTCCCACCTTGAAGCCGGTTCAACCAGGCCCACAGGAGCAGGGCCAAGGCCCTCTTGTACCTCTCCCTGCCTTCCACTCTCTCCGACCGGATTCACCGAGGACTCTCCTGGGGCCGAGCTGCCCTTTGGAGGCAAGCAGTGAAGAGGCAGTCTTGTCTCAAGTGGACACTTGGTTAGGTTTCAAGTTCAAAGGAATGTCTTCCTTACTGAGTCTGACACTCACTGAGCAACCGCACAAGGCTTTTCTAGCACCCGTCTAAGCGTTTACAACCACTAAGGGGTAGTAGCATAATGGACACCGTGCCCATTTGACAGGTCAGGAAACTGAGGCACAGAGAGCTTAATTAACTTGCCCAAGGTCACACAGCAAGTGAATCACAGAGAAGGAATCTAAACCCAGGGAACTTGACCCCAGAGTCTGTGGTCTGTCCATGGGGAGAGACACGGGGGAGGGTCATTACCTTCTGTCCTACTACTGTGCCCACAGTGAGATCCTGCCATCGCTTTTAAGGGGGTCAAAAAGGACATCACGAGGGGTCATTGGCACCATTTCCTACAACACAGAGTTGATAGCCCCTGGCAAGCCAGGGTCCTGCCTGGGGTGTGACGAACCACAGTGGAGGCTGGTGTGGGAGTGCCTGAAGTTCCTGGGTGCCCCTGCAGGAAGACAGAACTGCTCGGGGCCAGAGCTCTTTGGTAATGTAACCTCAAATGCTCCCTATCTGGTGAGGGGACTTTGGGGGTCTGAGCCTTCCTCTGAGAGCTTCACCTACGACATCTCATCAGTCCTCACGCAGCCCCTGAGTGTCCCCAGTTCACAGACGTGGAAGCCAAGGCTCAGGAGCCATAAGAAACGTGCTCCAGGTAAGGCAGCTGGGAAGTGGAGAAGGCGGGTGTATTCATTTCCTGCGGCTGCTGTAACCAATTACCACCAATTCGGCTCGGAACAGCAGAAACGTGTTCTCTCACAGTCCTAGAGGCCCCACGTCCAAAAGTCAAGGTGTGGGCCCCCCACACTCCCTCCGAAGGCTCTAAAGGGGAGTCACTCCTCCAGCTTCTGGTGGTCCCAGGAGCTCTCGGCCTGGGACGGCAGCACTGAAATCTCCGCCGCTGTCATCACATGGCCTTGGTGCCATCTCTGTCATCTCTGTGTGTCTGTCCCCTTTTATAAAGGCACATGTCCTTGGGTTGGAAGCCTGCTGGGATAACCTAAGATGATCCTGATTTTTCACTTAATCACACCTGCAAATCCTCTTTCCAAACTCCATCACACTCTAGAGATTAGGATGTAGACATGTCTTTTGGGGGAGGGGACAGTGTGACTGCCACTCAGGTTTTTAAAAAGCATAGGGCTGTGCAGGGGTACCATTACCTGTGATTCCAGTCCCCTAGAAGGGGCTCCTGCCCACCCTAAGTGGAGCTTAAGACACACAAGACCCTTAGCCTCAAGGTGCCTGGTCACATGGGGACAATATACGCATAGCTTGGGACTTGTAGGTGCTGGGGACAGGGAGCCTGGGTGGTCTTCACCTCCAGTAGTTTCCCTGACCCCTCTACCCTGCCCTGAGCAATGTCCCTGATTGCATGCTGCACCTGCCTTCGCCTTGGGGACCTCCCCACGGCGGGAATCTCCTTGTGTGACCGACTTGTCAGGGGGGGCAGGCGGGGTCTACACCAACATCCCCTGTGGGGCCCCTGTGGCTTTGCGTTGTTTTGTTTTTAAATAGCAGCTTTATCGAGAGGTAACTCGCATGCCACACCATTTACCTCCTTAGCGTGTGCAGTTCAGGGGTGTTTAGTGAACTCACAGTTTAACACTCATCGCCACGGTCAACTTGGAACATTGTCGTCACCCCCAAAAGAACCCTGTACCTATCAGCTGTCCCTCTACCTTTCTCCAACCTCCTCCCGTCTCGGTCAGCCACCAGTCTACGTTCTGTCTCGTAGATGTGTCTATTTCGGACATTTTGTGTGTGTCACACGTGGTCCTTAGTGTCTAGCTTTTTCCACTTGGCACGATGTGTACCGGGCTCATCCATGTTGTAGCTCTGTAGGTCAGGGCTCGTTTCTTGGTACGGCTGACTGTTCCCCCGTAGGGAGGGGCCACTTTTGTCTTATCTATTCACCAGTCGCTGGAACATTTGGGTGGTTTGTACTTTTTTTGGCTACAATGAGTAATACCGCTGTGCACATTCACGTAAAAGCCATTGTGTGAACATGTTTGCAGTTCTCTTGGGTAGATGCCTAGGAGTGGAATTGCTGGGCCAGATGGAAACTCCATGTTTAACCCTTCGAGGCCCTCACAGGTGTTTGATGAAACACTTCACCAGCCACGTGACTTTGGCCCGGTGACTTGACCTTCCTAGGCCTCGGTTCCCTCACCTGTGTTGTGGGAACTGACTCGGTAAATATTTATGGAGCATCTGCTATGGGCTGGGCCCTGTTTGGGGTTCTGGAACACAACAGTGACCTCGGCAGACAAGTTCCTGCCCTCAGGAGCTGACTTCCAATGGAGGGACCCAAGTAATGAATAGAGAACAATTAAAATACAATAAGTCAGATGACAAGGGCTACCTAGAAAAATAAGGCAGAGAGGGAGAGAGGGGGATGTGGAGGGGCAGAAGGAGGGCCAGGTGGTGACACAGGGTTAAAGGGGCTACCAGGAGGGTCTCACTGAGGAGGGGAGGGGAGGTAACAAGGCCTGTAGAGATGGTAGATTACCATCATCCTTACTTGTGGGATCTCTTGGCCAGGATCAAATGCACATGTTGATTATGTATGTCCTCACCATCTTGGGAACCAATTCCTGTGAAGGGAGACCAAATCATCATTTAAATTCATTAGGAACCCAGGGTGCTGAACACACACAGAGGGGATGAACCACTCTGCCTTGGGAAAATCTGGGAGGGCTCTGGGAGGAAGTGACATTCAGCAGGGCCTTGAAGGATGGGTAGAAATGAGGAGAGACCAGCTGATGGCAGCCCATGACCATCAGGGGCCTTGTGCATGGCTTCTGCACTTTCTCAAAGGCCAGGCTGCCTCTGGGGAGTGCCAGGTCTGGTGAGTGGAGGGCGGCTCCCAAGTTTCTTCCCTGCTCCTCACCCTCCCTGGTCCACAACAGCAGGCCTTTGTTTCCTTCCTGGTGCGGCCTCCCTTTCCAGATCACTCCCCGCCCCGCTCCCCAGGATGCCACACCCATGGACAGGGAGCTAACTTGAACGTGTGAATCCAGGGGCAGGAGAGAGACGGAAGGTGGCAGGTGGTTCATCTTGGCGCCTGGCCCTCCTTGGTCTCGGGAGAATTCATAGTCATTTCATTCACTAGTTCATTCGTTCACCAGCGATTTCCTGCACATCTCCACTGCGCCAGGCTCTGTGCTGGGGGCTGAGGACACCAGATGACTCAGTCGCCGCCGCGGCCCTCTCACGGGGAAGGGAGGCCAACATGGAAGTATATGTGCAATAAAATGCTCCCAGCACTCCAATAGCATCTTCCTTGGGTGCTGAGCCGAAATCGTGCGAGGCCTGGGGAGCCAGACGCAGGGCTGGCTGCTGCCCTGCCACCCTATGCAAAAGAATAATGCATCCCCCTCGTTCACAGAGCATGAAGGATTTCAAGTTGCAAGAGTAGAGCGTTAACGCCACGTGGGGACTTCGGAGTGTGGGGCCCGTGTGTCCGTGTGGGTCTCACACTCACGAAGCCCGCCCAGCCCATGCCCTGCAGAAGCTCCCAATCTGATGCAAGATTTGGACAGGCTGTTCCAGCTCTGTCTCCAGTTTCTTTATCTGTGAATTAGGTTTGTACCTGCCTCCTACATCAGGTTGTCATAGGCACTAGGTGAACTATATTGATAAATCTACCAGAACAGAAACTAGCATATAAGGGGGCCCCAATAAATAATAACTATTATTATTCCAATAGGTTTAAAAAGGGGGAGAAGGGCCAATGGGTGAGGGAGGGGGGCAGTTTCAAGAGTAGCTTCATTAGAAGTGGTAAGTCAACTGAGCCTTGAAATGCAAGTATGCGCTCCCCATGAACAGAGAAGCTATCTGATCGTGTCCTGATTTGTCGGACTGCTGTGGTAATGGGTGCCCCTCATGCTGTGTGTCATGTGTTTGTTCATGTTAATTTCTCTTTCCTGGACACACATGCTCTGGCCCACAGACTCCGGGGCCGAACCACCTGGCTGCCCATCCTCCTAGCTGCGTGACCTTCGCCCCTCCCCCCTCGTCATTTCCCCATCTGTAAAATGGGTGTGATAACAGTACACACGTCAGTGTCATTCTGAGGACCATGCACAGAATGCCCTGAGTACAGGCTGGCCCACAGGCAGAGCTTTTTATTTTAGTTGGAGGAAGGAAGCATCTAGAAGTACCTGGGATGGCAAGAATGAGCTAAGACCAAGCAGCGGGAGACCTACAAAATCTCTGACCAATGTGTTATTCTACTCAGGCTGCCATGACAACCCTCCGCAGCCTGGGTGGCTGAAACAACAGGTTTTGCTCTCTCAGTCTGGATGCTGAAGGTTCTAGATAATGGTTTGGCATCTCCAGGGGCCTCCCGCCTTGGCCTGCAGATGGCCGCCTTCTCCCTGTGTCCTTGCATGGACTGCGCCCGGTGCACGCACACCCGTGGGGTCTCTTTGGGGCCAAATTTCCTCTTCTTGTAATGACACCAGCCGGGGTGCATTAGGAGAACCCAAAGAGCCTCATTTTAACTTGATTACCTTTTCAAAGGTCCTGTCACCAAATAGAATCGAATTCCAAGGTACTCAGGATTAGGACGCCAACATACAGATTTCAGGGGAATACAACTGAACCCGTAACGACCACCGCTCTTTGGAAATGTCAAGGTCGTCAAAGACAAAGAAAGGTAGAAGACCAGATTGAAGGAGTCAAAAGAGGCATGACGACTAAGTTCCACGTGTTTCTCTGGACTGGATCCCGGACCAGAAAAAAAATTGTTTGTCTTTTTCCATAACGGATGTTAGTGACACAGTTGGCAAAATCTGAATAGGCCTGCAGATTACATAACAGCATTCTATCGATGTCCACTTCCTGATTTCGGCATTTGACAAAGTGCCGCTGTTATGTAATAGTTCCAGTTTTGAAGACATATATGCCGAAGTGTTTGGTCTGCAATGTTGTCTCAAAACCAAAAATAGATGATAGATGGATAGATAGATGGTGGATGGACGGAGAGAGGGAACAAATGCAAAATGTTAACTCACACAAGTGAAGAGTACACGGAAACCCTTCGTTCCATTTTTGCAACTTCTCTCTAAGTCCTTTCAGACCTGCAGTTTAAAAACTTTTAAACACCAAGCTATGAACACCGAGGCCACAGGTAACCATCCAGGGACAGACAACATGGTGGGGACAGAGCAGGAAGAGAAAGACACCTGTGGAATGTCAGGCGGCCGGCCTCTCTGGTCTCACAACAGCCCTGCGAGGTCATTAACAGGACGCTCATTTTCAACCTTAGGAGACAGAAGCACGGAGGATGCGACTTGCCCAACGTTGTTTCAGGTTTTGTTGGGCAGCACCCACGCCCACACCCACTCCCAGGTGGGGCAGCCAACACCGACAGTCACTCTGTCTCACTTTTGCCACCCCCCCAAAGCAGCCTCACAGAAGGTCCAGCCCCTGGGAGAGGGGGGTAAATCACCGCTGGATTTATAAACCTGTGGTTTCCTCTGGGTCTCCAAACTTCAGGGGCAGTCTCAGCCCCTTCCGGCCCCCCAGACGGGCAGCGCTCAAGGGAGATGAAATAAAGACCCAACGTGATCTGAACAAAGTGTTTTTATAAACTCATGAAAAGAGTCCTTATTAGAAAGGCTTAGGCAGGAGGCAGGCGTGGGGGTTGTGACATGTCTGATCATTTCTGCAGACTCCTGGCAAGCGGCGATCATTAGTAGGTCTTGTTCCGGGCAGGCTCAGAGTCAGCTCCCCAACATGGGATTTTATGGAATTTGCGCACAGAACTTTCCTACAAAGCAAGGTATTATAGGGCGGATTAGGCAGTTCCAAAAAGCAGAGGTTCTGGCTCCCCTGTCTGATTTTTTTAGAGGGTTGTTTAAGAGGCCTGTAGTCAGAGGCTCTGTGGCCTCACCCCAGAACTCGGGGCTCCTGCTGACTCGAAAGCAAGCGTGCTTGCACAGAAAGATCATTGAGTGGGTTCTTCCTGGGGGCTCTGCGGGAAGGCATCGAAAATGATGGCGATCACATCTACGATCCTATCACCACACTGCAATCATCCAGAGACAGCCACTGTTAACATTCTCATGTGCTTTTCCTGTCCTCTTTCTGGGCGTGTGTGTGTGCGTGCGTGTGTGCGTGTGGTTCGTGCAGGGAGTGCCTGAGAGAGAGAAAGACCAAGCGCCAGAGCAGGGACCCAAAGAAGCAGAGAAAAGGGCATTGAGGTAAGACCCAGCTAACTTTGAATTCCATACCTGCCACTCATCGACTCCGTGACCTTGGCCAGGCTGCTTGACCTACAATTCCACAGATCTAAATGGGGAATAGGGACTCCCTCAAGGGAACCGTGTTGATTAAATTAAACGAATCCAAAGCATTTTGTGTACTGCTGGACACACACAGTGAATCTTGGCCAAACAGCAACAAGGTCATTGTGAACCTGAGCCTTAGACTCGTGCTTTCCCAAAGCGGCACCATGCTGGCCACAGAAATCTGTGTCCTGACGCTTTCGGCGTCTTGCTGCTCTGACTGCGGGGAAACACACTTCTATTCCCAGGAGCAAAAATTTAGAAAAACTACTGCACCCTGCTCTTTAGACTGAATTTTTAACGATGTGGTATATTGTCGGTATGGTGCACGTGTGTGGGGGTTGTTCATGGTCTTTTCCTCTGTAACTACTGCCTCAGTGTGAGCTGAGCAAGCACCGGACAGGCTACACCACAGCGTCCAGAAGGCCCGATTATGCCACGTGTCCCAGCACCGCCGCTGCAGATGGCACCCTTCGGACAGGCTACTCGGCCTCTCTGGACTTCAGTTTCCTCACCCATCGAACTAGGATGGCCCCGGTTCTCCCTCGGCCGATGGCTGCAATGGCTACTGAGCTAACCCACGTGCGGCAGTGTGGTGCCGCGAGCGCTCAGTAAACGATGTGATGATAACTATGATCCTTCAGCTTCTTACACTTATGAGACCTGATCTCCATGGGAGGAATAGAGGCACTTCTGTTTGTCTGCTTCCTACTTGTGTTTATAAATCGATGAGTGCGACATGCAATGAGATACTGCGATCATCACCCTGATGGGGCTTTTCGATGGTGGAGCCCGAGCTGGCAGGCTCGGGGAAACTGGAGGCCAGATGTGGCCAAGGAAACTGAGTCCGGAGTATCGGGGGTGCATGTGCGAAGCTGAGGGCCTCACGTCTGTCTCCTCCCAGACCCTGAAGGCATGGATGGGGCCTTCTTGGGCATCTGAGAGCCTTCTAGTAAATGGCAGAGATGTAACCGATTTAGGGGTGTCCACTGCTGAGAGGAAATGGAGGGGAGACACCAGGGTCCCAAGTTAGACCCCGAGAGTTCTAGCTCCTGCTTGATTGTCTACAAACTGTGGCCCCAGGAAAGTGACTCAACACCTGGGGGTCTCAGCATCCCCATCTGTTAGGACTAAAGAAGGTACCGCATCTGAGGAGCTAAAAACAGCCCCCAGGGTGCGGTGAGCTCCCAGTGAACATTAGTTCATCGTAACGGCTTAAATCCATGGTCAGGCCGTCACGTCTCATTGCGTTTCTTTTTCAACTTCTCAGGGAAATCGGTCTTCCCAGCGACCGTCTGTTTCCCACCGGGGACATGAACTTGGTCAGTCCCTGCAAACACATTTCCAGAAAACAGATACTGCTTTTCTGAGGCTCACGCTTCCCTGATTCCTTAGGTCTTCATAGATTGGTGCTTGCTGGCTTGATGGTGGTGGGCCAGGGCAGGAATTGGAAAATCGCAGTCCGCAGGCCAAGGCTGGCCCCCCACCCTGCTGCCGCAGCCGGGGACTCAGGACGGTAATGGGAAGGGAACCTGCCCATGTACCGCCCGTGGCCACAGGGGATGGGAGACATAATTCCACAGAAAATACTCTCCTGTGTGCAGGAGGCTTTCATGGTCTGAAAGGAGCCTTCCACCTGCTTTTGGTCTTTTGGAGTATTTTTTTTTAATGGGTCCAGTCCTATTAGCCAGGCCTCACCAAGAAGAAAAGGGGCCCTTCTGAAAAATGTTCTGTATTAAAAGGAAAGGCGTTTTATGAGATTTTTAAATATCTCTGACTATTGCCAACCAGTGTCCCCTCCCCACAGGAATTTTCTCACTTGTCTGAAGTCTGTGGTCCCCTCTCTGTGTCTCAAAAAACTCACCCCCGAGGCGTCCATCCCCACGAAGACCCTCCAAGGCAGCCCCTTTTCAACTTCACGCAACACTGGTTTCTGCTGGACCAGGAGGTTCTGCAAATCCAAGCTGCTCACTCAACATTGCCAGCTGATTCTGCTCAGAGCAAAGTAGCCAGTCGGCCAACAAAACCGTGTGTGCACGTGTGTGTGTGTGTGTACACGTGTGTAGCACACCAAGTTATCGATATTAAAATCCTGTGCAACAGGATGTCTCCTTCAGGAAAGGTTCCCCGGGAGGTCCCTGAGCTGGTTCCCATGGCAGCAGGGCCTCCAGGGGTCACCGACCACCTGCCGATTACCTGGTCGCTATGGCCACCTCTCCTGGACATCCCACGCCGCCTCCTCACTGCTGTCCCTGTACTCACCCTTGGTCTCCCCCAGGCTGCTCTGGACCCAGTGGCTGAGTACTGCTTCCAGATCACAGATCCCATCCACCTCCCTCTGCTCCTGTCACACTGAAAATGAAACCGCAGTCTCCCCCACGGCCTGCGCGGCCCTCCCTCAGTGATACCCACACTTCAGTGCGCACACAAAGTACCTGTGGGTGGCGGTGAAGAAAGTGCAGAAGCTGGCTCGGGGGCCTGGGCCCGGGCCTGCAGGCCAGCATGTCTCACCTGTGTATGCCAGGTGCCCCTGGTGAGAGCCCTGAGGCCTCAAGGGCAGCCCCGCCCACCCACCTCCTTGTCCCACCGCCAGCTAAGCATCCTCCTGCCTCTGCACTTCCTGTCCCTCCATTCGGGGTTCTTCACCCAGATGTCCTCGGGTTTCTCTCCCCACTCCGTCAGGTCTCTGCCCCAATGTCACCTCAGGGAGGCCTCCCCTGGTCCCCCTACATAAATAGCTGCCCAACCTCCCCACCCCCATCACCCTGCTCCCACAGGGATCCCATTTCTCTCTGGCCCAACTCTGCTTGTATTCTTCCTGGTGGTCTTCTCCTCCTGGCCCCAGGGCAGGGACTTTGCTGTCCTTCCCACGGCTGTCTCCCCAACATCCAGGCCAGGGCCAGGTACACAGCAACTGCTCAGCAAGTACGTTTGTGATGAATGAATGAGTGAGTGAATGGAGATACACATTTGAAGGGTTTCACTACCTTTGCTCCCCAGGCTTGGCGACAGTGACAGGGTCTTCACTGGATGACCAGAGGTCTGACTTCACTTATGAAACACAAGTGAAAGACAAAGTCACCAAGTGCAAGATGGTGACCTCAGAGCCCTCACCCAAATGCAGAGCCCTTCTGACCGCGGGGCCCTGGGCCACCACACAGTTACACACCTTCCAAGCGACCACCCACCCCCGGGCCAGCACCCACCCTTGAAAAGTTCCCAGTCGGAAAACCAGCGATTACATACAGTGTGACTGTGCTGGGGGAGAAGGAACTGTGGGGGCCAAGAGGAGGGACCCCCAGGCCAGCCTTGGCTGGGGACAG
Source organism: Macrotus californicus (assembly GCA_007922815.1). Lineage (NCBI taxonomy): Eukaryota > Metazoa > Chordata > Mammalia > Chiroptera > Phyllostomidae > Macrotus > Macrotus californicus. Next base: position 166,433 of record VMDR010000691.1, on the reverse strand, counting down.
GGACATTGGGGACTGAGGGGGCAACTGGGAAGAATTTCCAGGAATAAATACCACTTTGCAAGAGGAATAGGGGTTTACTTGCCCAGGGAGAAAAGGTCCCAGAGAAAAGGCTGCTGATGGGTGTGGGGTGGAAGGGTGCTGGGCCACATGAGGAGTGCCCAGCCCAGCTGGTCAGCCCAGGCACACTACCAAATGGCAGCCCTGCCTCTCTGACTCCTCAGCAAGACTAAGAAGCCCTGGCCAGCAAGGGCCACCCTAAGAGCTGGCATTTCTGGAGCTCATGCATCTAATCCTATTGTTGTTACTATCCTCCCTCTACCAACAAGGAAGCTGGAAATAATGGCTGGGAAGTGGCAGATCCAGGATCAGAACCAGAGCTGCCAGAACCCCAAGCCCGAACTGTTGGTGGTCAACCAGCACCAGGTGTTTGTTGGACGGGCGGAGTCAGACCGGACCTCCGCTCGGCAACCTTGGTAGTTGAGTTCTGGGTGAGAAAGAATTCAGAGCAAAGAGTCAAACTAGAAGAGAAAGTGTATTAGAAGGTCCCAGAGGTCGAAGAAGTGAGTCATGGAAGAAATGGGCTCAGGAAACAAGTTACAGAGGCAAAAGAGGGGAGCTCAGGGGAGAGAGAGGCAAGGAACCCCGCCAAGGGGGAAGGGGTGGGCAAAGGCCACACTGGGCCCGCCTCTGGAGGGCATTTATCTGGAGGCCTCAGGGGCGATCCCACACAGTACTCATCAGCTTTCCAGGCATGTCTTTTCGGGGCCGTGGTCTCTACTGACTGGTCCGCACCAGGGCCGCGGGTTATTGGCCATGTAATGTCCCGACGTCAGCCATGGCGTTGCTCCATCTGGTTTTGCTGCTTTTCTGGTCATGGAGCTGACACATGGCCAAGGCCTAGACGTCATCCCTAGGGGTTGACACCTAACAGAGTGGTTGCACAGGGGCCCCCATGGCAGTCCCTTGAGGCCACCCTTTGGCCCCTTGTTCCTTCTCCGAGGAGGTTTGCCACAGGACTGGCAACAAGCCAGGGGAGGGAAGGTCAGGGAGGGCCTGAGCCACATGACCAGTGATATTTATGAAAGGTCAAGGGGCCCAAACCACACGACCAGCGATACGCTGGGGGAGGAAAGGTCACTGGGCAGCGAGGTCCTTGTTTTCCCAATTTTGCCCATTGCTAGGCACCCAGGGCTTTCCACCCTGGTGACCATCGACCTGGCCCTGCTCGTGCCCAGCTGACTGCCAACCACAGGATCACCCCATACCGCTCTGCTCCCCTCTGATCCGTCTCGCCTCAGCCTTGGTGGCCTCCCCGCCCCTACAGGGGCCGCCCAGGTTGAGGGCTGGATGCTGGCTGGCTGGCTGATGGATGGGTTGAAGGCATGAGTGAGTGAAGGGCACCCCTGCTCCTCCAGTTTCCACTTTCTTCCCCATTAGGTGCCTTTGGAGCTGATAAGAACCACCAGCCCAGGACAGTGAGGACCCGGTGTGAAGGAGGGACAGGTTTGTGTCACAGGGGCCAGGACTCCTGGGTGCAGGGCTGGAAATGAGGAGGGGCCATGAACAGGCAGCACTGGGAGGTTCTGGCACAATCACCTGCACTCGGATTCCTGTTCGTCCACTGCCCCCCTCCAGGATGCTGGTTCCAGAAGTCTAGGCTGGGAACCCAGGAACCTGCATGTTTGACAAGCTCCCTGGTGATCCTACATGTTCTGGGAGAAACCCAAGGATAAAGCAGACAGAGCCGAGCGTTTGGCCACAGTTCAAAGCCCACCTCCACCTCTTAGCTGTGTGATCTTGAGTGACTTTCATTTCTCTAGGTCTCAGATAAGTGGAAGGCAGAGGGCAAGGCTGAAGACCCATTTATTTTTCCAGTTCTCGGCTGAGATGGTAATAGGGAAGCGCCTGGTTAAAAGACTGCACGTGAGCATTCGTGTGTTTGGCACAGGGGGTGCAATAGTAAGTAAAAAAAAGAAAAGATGGGGCTTGGCCCTGGGAAGGGGGGCTGGGGGAGGACTGGTGACAGCCTGGTGGCCCATCCGGCAAGGGTGACTCTCTTGGGGGCCCACCTGTAATCCTGGACCCGGCTGACAGGGCCAGGAGGAGGCTCCCACCCGCCCGCCCTGCGGAGTCCTCCCACCTCCATCGCCCACCCTGGGCTGGGAGAGCTGAGTCATGGAAAAAGTTAGCTCTTCAGGCTGTACCTCACCTCCCTCCTCCATCAAGCCCACAAAGGCTCCTTTCACATTTTTGTTTGGTGGGGGGACAGACTGTGGGGCCCTCTCCCCAGGCTGGGATGTGAAATTTCAAACTTCGCCCTGGAGTTAAATTCCCCACCCCCTGCCCCAAAGGAAACTAAGGGAGGAGGGGGTACCAAGAGCAGAGGACCTGGGTGGGGGCAGGGGGAGGGGCGGGAGGGGCATGTCCCATGCAGTTCTTGCTAAAGCCAGGCCACAGGGTCCCTGGGGTTGGCCTTCCAGCAGAGCTGTACACCCATCCCCCTTACTCCACCACCCCCCGCCCCTCCTCAGTGCCCCTTGCCCTCATCTTCCTGGAGAGCTTGGAGCGGGGCTCAGAGGACATGACAGCCCCTCTCCGAGCAGATGGAGATGGAGAGGCCTGGGGCTCACAGGGATGCCAGACCCACAAAACCCACATCCTGAAGGTGGAACAAGTAGAAAAAAGGTGTCTGCTTCCCGGCCACGGTCCAACCCCAACTCCCGTTAGTATTGCCTGGCATGTTCCTTTTCACTCCGATTTCAGCCCAAACCTAGATGGCTGGGAGAAGAGGAGCCCCTGGGTGGCCTTAGATTTGCTCTGTGTCCTCCTGAGCAATGGGGACAGGGACACCCACCTCCCTGGGCTGTGAAGGAGGTTAAGAGAGAATATGTGTAAAGGGCATGGCGTGGTGAAGCTCAGTCTGGGCTCTCAAACTCCTTCTCACTCAAGTGGAAATCGTTAGGTAGGACCCAGTGGACACCTGGTCGGTCTGGCATCTGAGCAGGGTTCGGGCAGCTCGTTGGGGATCAGGGGACTTAGAGGAACACACTGCTGTGTGTATGAGTTACTCAACATCTCTGTGCCTCAGTCTCCCCATAAAGCAGAGGCTGTGTGGGGAAGTGGGGCTGTGTGATCTTCAGGAGCCTTTCCAGGCCTGGAAGGAAGGTTTACTGGAGGCAGTGTTGCATCCAGGCCACTAGGCGGCCTCGAGGATAACAGATGAGATCAGGCTGCGCGCACCCCTATCAGCTCTAGACTTTGTAAGTTGTCTTCTTGGCAGGCCTTGGCAGACACCAGCCCCTGTGGGGTGGGCAAGTCCTGTCTCTCCAGAGTTAGGATCTCTTTTCCCTTTTTACAGATCTGCAAGGTAGGAGGCGGCAGTCACTCCCACAGAGTCCTGACTTTACCAGCGGCCTGGGAGTCTGGCAAAGGCAATGGCCTGCTTGTCTTCAGGTCATATTCTGGGGGGTTGGATGGAGGCAGGAGGGAGCCTCATCCTGCGCCTCTCTGCTCCCTCCTGCCTGAATGGGGTGGTTGGGAAGAAGAATCAGGTCTGGATTCAGATCCCTCCCTCCTGCACTTCCCGGCGGGGTCACCTGGCAAATGGGCATAATGGGACCCCACCGCCAGGTCGGTGGGAGATTCGAAGTCAGATCATAAGCTGTCGGTGCAGGACAGCCTCCCATCAAGCCCACTCTCCCAAACCCTCCTCACTCTCCGGATAACAAGTTTCCCTCCAGTTCATCTGGAGGGAAGACCTTCCCCTACAGAACTTCTCCCCAGAACTAGAGGGTCTTTGCTGTGGAGGAGGGGGTCACCTCCCGCCTCGCCTCCCCAAATGAGAGTTTCTTAAACAGACGTTCTCTGAGGATCCTAGCAGAGTTGCCAGGCAGAGAGCATCAGTGGAGCTGAATCCACTGCACCCAGCCCCATGGAATAAGAATGCCAGGGGTGAGGCCTGAACACGTCTCCCTGCAGAACCACTGCCCCAGATTACAGGGCAGCCCCCTGGCTCACCCTCTCGCCTCCTGGCCTGGGCCCATCAGGGGCAGCAGGAAGCAAGTCCCATCAGCACTTTTAACTGGGGCTTCTTTTCAGTGAGTCACCTCCCAGACTTCCTGCAACAGACAGCTCTGAAGAGCTGGGTCCCACCCTCCAGCAGGGTAGGCCTTCTTCATGGGGGAAGTCAGGACGTGGCAAGGTGGGTGCCCAGCTAGGGCAGCCCGAGGAGACCCAATGAGAGACACCGCTGCCAGCACAGCACGGGGGCACTGGTGTAGGACGTTTTGTTTACAGCCTTTTGTTATTAAGGAAATTGCTGTCAGTCAAGGTAATTCTAGCCCAGATGAGCAATAAATATGCTCCCACCTAATCTTACGGGGATTTTATTGGCACCTTGGGGGCAGAGGTTCCTCTACCCTGCCCACCCTTTCCCCTCACAGCAAAACCCTGCTCCCCAGCTGTTTCCCCCATCAACGTGAGAAACTCCGAGCAGCTTCAGAAAGTGCACTCCAAGTGAAGACAGAAGACGGCCGGGCAAAGGTCGGGAGTGGCTTCCTGGTCCTACCTGCAGGGCCGCGGGATGAAACAAGTAACTTGACATAAACCCTGGGCGACCTGGTTGGATCAAGGCATGCGCGAGCTTCCCCCAGGCCTGCCCGGAACGCAGGGGCAAGTCACCTGGTTCCCCGGGCGCCCTAGCTCGGAAAGACTGCGTCCTGGACAAGGAGGAATGTCTCAAGGAGGGAGCCGGTTCGCAGGAGTCGGTTCCAGCGTGTTCGAGTTACCGCTGCGAGCCCTCAGAGGCACCCGCCGGCAAGTCCCGGCTTGCAAAAAGGGGAGCCAGCCCCGGGGAGAGCTCTAGCCGGAGCGAGCCCGTGTGCGCGCCCGCGCCCGCGCGCGCGCGCCCCGCGACAGCGCAGGGGGAGGGGAAGCAGCGGCAGCCACTCAGAGGAACGGGAGTGAAGCCTCCGACCAACTTTAACTGTCAATCAGAGTTAATGGGGTATTAAAAAAAAAATGGGGGGAAAAAAGGCCGCCCTCTAGCTCCGCGCCGCTGCCGCCTCGGGAGCGAATGAATAAGACGGCGCAGACCCGGGCGTCCGATCCACGCGCGCTCCGTACCCAGGCCCTCTCCAAGTTGGAAAGGACAAAAAGAAGGCAATAAATGCTAACGAGGGAGAGAGAGGGAGCCGGATCGAGCGGCAACTCCCAGACTCTGCTGGAAGAGAGAGGGAGGGAGCCGGAGAGAGCGAGCGCGCGCGAGGGCGAGCCATGCACGTAAAGAAACTGACACCCGGACCCCCCACTTCTGCTGCACGTTGCTGGCAATCAGAGCGCGTTTAAGCAATTTCCTGAGCCCAAGAATAGCAATGAGTCGGGAGACTTTCGCGGGCTGAAATTGGGAGCTCCAAGCACTTTTCCCCCACTTGTTTTTTTTTTTTCCTGGAGAAGGGGTGGGGGTGCCGCTACAATTTGGAAACTGCTTTTTTTTTTTTAATCTTGCACTTTGAAACCGCGGGACTCTAGCGGGGTGCGCGCGTGTGGTTGGTGCCTTTTTTTTTCCCTCCCTTCCCCTGCCTAGACTCCTCTGTCAGCCTGTAAACACTACCTGAGAATTCCCCAGCCGAAACGGCGGCCGGGGCAAGAAACTTCTTGTTAGAACTTCCCACCTCCGGCTTCCCCTCCACCCGCCTTACCGTCCCAACCTTCTGAGACGCTTTTTCTCCTCCCCAGGAGGATTTATCTCTTTTTTTGTTTCCCTTCTTCTTTTTCTCACCCGGTGCTTTGCATTTGAGAAGAAGTGATTTCAAGAGTGGCCAGGTGGGACGCCTCTCTCCCCCTCATTCAAGTTTATTTATTATTTTTTGAGGTGTTTTATTATTATTTTTTTTTCCATTCCTGTTCGGTCCGGGGAGTCTCGCCCCCCGCCCTGCCCGGCTCCGCGGCGCGGAGGATGGTGTGGAAATGGCTGGGCGCGTTGGTGGTGTTCCCTCTGCAGATGATCTATCTGGTGGCGAAAGCCGCCGTCGGACTGCTGCTGCCCGCCAAGCTGCGGGACCTGTCTCGGGAGAACGTCCTCATCACCGGCGGCGGCAGAGGCATCGGGCGCCAGCTCGCTCGCGAGTTCGCAGAACGCGGCGCCAGGAAGGTACGTGGGCAGTGCGAGTCCAGGGGCTGGGAGCCCGAAGGTGAGAGGGGCCGCGGGAGCGGGGGGTGCGCCCACCTGCTGCCGCGGCCGGAGCCCGCGCCTGGGCACGGAGAGTCGTCAGCCGCCCGACCTCCCTGCGCCACCAGCGAATGCTGAGCTAGCCAGTTTCACCTTGTAAATTTCCCGGGCACCGGGACTGTCTCTTTTGGCAAGTCCCGAGCTGATCCGCTCCTGGAGGATCGGTGGCTGGCGGGCCGCTCCCCCCCCCCACCCCGAAACTTAGGAGACCCACCCATTTCCCACATTCCTCCCTCTCGGGGGAAGGTGCCCCGCTCCCCCTCCTCACTTCCCCTCTTTGCCACCACCCTGGTGAGTGCAGGGTGTGCGCGCTCCTGGGTCGAGCTGGGAGCCAGCGCCTGCTAGCTGGCTCTTGGTATTTTCCTTGGCAACCCGCTTCCCAGCCCCAACCTGGGCGGCTGAAGCTCTGGCGGAGGCACGTAGAGAGGGGCCACTTGGTTTGGATTTGAAAAGGGGGAAGAGGTCTTTGATGGTCTAGTGTGGCCTGACAGGCACTCGCAGGCCCAGGTGTTTGGAAATCTGGAGAGAGGGACCCGGGAAAGGCAGCTGATAAAGAGCCCTTGTTCTTACCTTCAACCCTGCCCCCCACCCTCCCCAACCCGCCGCCCTACTCAAAGGGGGATGCTTTTCTCCAAGCTCTCCCTTTAACTTTTTGGTAGTCCCAACACCTCTTCCTCCAGTTCCCCCAGACCTGGTGCGGGAGAGTGGGGAGGGTGAGCCGGCTGTCACCCAACTCCGACCCGAGCCAGGCTGACTCACCCAGCCCTGTGAAGAGGAAGAGCAAAAACAGGGAATTCGTTTGAAACTTAAACTGTTGAGAGCCGGGGGTGGGGTGGGGGGGGTGAAAGGGCCAGCAGAGCCAGCTGATCTGACAGGGGGCCACATACCTAGGAGATTAAGTAAATATGTGCTGTGGAGCACCAAACCCGCACGTAATTCCAGGTTGCTTTTGTTTTGTTAAATGCTGCCCTGAGATTTACAATTCCTCGGGGGTGGCTGGGACTGAACTTTGGAGCCTGAGCTATCAGCCAAAGCTGATTGCCATTAACTCTTCCCTCGCTGGCCAGGCCGGTGGGGGCCTGTCCTGGCCCAGTGAGCGGGGGTCCCGCTGTCCGGGGCTCCTGCCTCTCCTTGGGTGGTTTGGACAGCTGCTTGACCTTGCAGTTGGAAGGGGAGTTCGGAAGTGGTTTTAACCCTTGGACACACGGAAAAAGGAGAAGAAAAGCTTGTTCTCAGCAGTTTCATTTCCTTGGGGGTGATGCCCCGGGGAAGGACTCCCAAAGCCCTTTGTGGAGGGGGGGGTCAGGAGAGCAGATGAGGGTGCCCTTGCAGGGGGACATGGGTTTGGGACAGTCGCGTGTGATTGTCATTCCTTAGCTGTCTGCACCCCACAGAAACTTTTCTTCTGACGCTTCCAGCTGGCCCAAGTCCTGGGTCTCTTTTACTGTGCTTGTAACTGGCTGCAGTGGGCATATGAAGGACTCTTTTAGTCGGTCTGGAAAAACTTGACTGACTATAAACAAGCCTAAATTGAAAGAAGGATGTGGCACTGAGGGGGGAGGGGAGAAGAGCACAGAGAGCCCTGGGAACCGCGCCTACCTCTCTTGGAAGGGACCGGCTCTTCCAGGGAATGACTCCAGGGCCACTTAGAAGTATGCCTTAAATTGGCATCTGGTCACCAGAAGCAGGATCCATGGGTCCCACGAAACTTCCAGTGCCATTCACTCTCGTGTCTGTCCTCGGAGCCACCAGGCTGACCAGGAGCAAGCGTTCCCTGTCACTCAGAACTATCTGACCAATTACCGGAGCTGCTTTTTAATGAGCCGTCCTCTCGCTGCCACCGTGGGAAATTTGGAGTGGAAGCTTCTTGCCTGAGTCCCTCTGGGGCCAGGGAGAGGGCCTTGGGACGATCTCCAGACCTAGGAGTGTTTAGGCACCCAGGGGCAAGTGTTGTGGAGTGGGGAATTTCTGGGAGACTGCTCAGTGGGTTGTGTGAACCGTGTGGGCTTCAGGGCAGCCCCGGGGCGGCTGCAGAGAGCTGGGGAGGGCCGTGCCCAGCCCCGCAGCCCGCAGCGAGGTTAGGCAGGTGGTGGTAGCGACAGACTCTCCTTCCTCGGGCGGAAGTAGAGGCTGCACCTGGGAGTGCTTTCAGCGTGGATTTGGGTGGGATTGGACACGGAGGGGAAAGGCCCCCCAGAGAGAGAGAAAGAAAGAAGAGCCAAGTCTCTGCAAAGAGCTGGCAGCACGTTCAGGAGAGGTCTGTTTACTTTTCGGGGGGGGGGGGGGCCGTGACAATCCAGTTGCACATAATGACCTTGAGTCAAACTGGGATTTGGCAATATTTGTGGGCAGTTGTGTGCCTTAGGCTGTAAAGGTGACCCAAATAAGGGTTTTTCTTAAAGGGATACAAAGGCTCCAGGAATTGGGAAGTCCCCCACCTGGAGACAGGTCTTCCCCCTGACCAGGTACCAGGGTTACCAAGGCAGGGCCGGTCATGGTTAGGGTCTCCAAGGGGAAGGCTCTTCTTTTTCATTTTCCATGTCCTCCTGGAATCCCTCCCACGAAAGCATTTATAGAGCTTGGGCCCATCCCTCTACCGCCCTCCCCCAAAAGGCTCCTGGCTAGTCAGCTGGCCCAGCTTCCAAAGTCTTTGACCTTGACAGGGTTTCAGCAGGAGGAAGGGAGGGAGGAGTGTTCTGTTTGTTTGGAAGTGTTTGCAGTGGCTGTTCCAGCCTTCGGTCCAGTATGAGGAAGTGGCTGGACCAGAGCCCTGGGCCATGACTGCAGGCCTGCGGAGGCAGGGGCCACATACCAGGGCCTGACCCCTCGGTCGGGGAGGGGTAGAGCTGGGACTCAGGGACACATTTCAGGGAGGTGGTGTGAGAACTGGCCCGCAGTGGCCTCTGCCTTGCTATTCTTGAATTTCTAGTGCATGGGTCTATAGCACTGTTCCTAACGCAGCCAGGAAATAACCTCTTGTATAGATTTGTGAATCCTGTTCCCCATCACATCTATTCAGCAGATCCCATATTCTTCCCATTCTTGACCCAGGAGCGGACCCATCTTTGCGAGACCTCAGCAAGCCTGCTGAGTACCGGTCAGGTGTTGGCGCAGCTCTGGGTCCAGGTTGGGGGTGAGGGGGGTGGGCAATGAGTGCAACAAAGATGAATAAAGACAAAGAGACGTGGCCCATGCTCACAGTCAAGGCACAAATTACAGCATGCATCAGTGCCCTGTGGCTGCCATAGCGCATTGCCGCTAACTGGGTGGCTTACCACAACAGAGATGCATTCTCTCCCAGTTCTGGAAGCCAGAAATCTGACATCAAGGTGTCGGCAGGGCCCCACTGCCTCCAGGGACTCTAAGGGACTCCTAGTGGCTCCAGGCATTCCTCGGCTCCAGGCAGCCTCACTCTAGGCTCTGCCTCCTTCTCCTCTGTGTCTCTGTGTCCCCTCCTCTTCTGCCAAGGACACAGTCATTGGATTTAGGGCACATGCCAGTTCACTATGACCTCATCTTGACATCCTTAGCCAATTACATCCCCAAAGACCCTTGTGGACAAAAAAGGGGCCCTTATGCAAACTGACAAGCTCAGGGAAGGCCCGCGGCCAGCACGGCGGACCCTACAGACTCAGACAGGAAGGAACCACAGAGGAAGGTCTGAACGTAAAATTCCTAGCTAAGAGCAAGTCGTGGTGGTGGTCACATCCTGGACTTGCAGCTCCGTGGACTCGGTTGAGTGAGCCTGTCCATTGTATTGTGGCATCTAGGGGAACAGGCCTTTGAAATGGCAGAGTCATCTCCTTTTCCAGGGCCCTCAGGGCACACCCGCCACACAAGAGCAGAGATCCCAGAACCCTGCTGTTATCTTGTTGCCGGAACACCACCTCTGCGCGCTGTGAATGTCGGTCTTAACTCTCCTTTACTGACCAGTGTTAAAAGAAGCATGAGTTACGCTAGTTTGCTTTTTATTCAACCCCAAAGTTTTCCCCACTTTGTTTTCTCCAGCCCCCTTGGTCTATCACCAATGGATTTCATGTAACCCTCCTTACTCTTCTTTTTATTTTACTTTACTGACTTACTTTTAGAGGGAGAGGGAAGGAGGGAGAGAAACATCAATGTGTGAGACATACATCGATTGGTTGCCTCTCACATGCCCCCAGCGGGGGACCTGGCCCACAACCCAGGCGTGTGCCCTAAACGGGGAGTCGAACTTGCAACCTTTTGGTTCACAGGCCAGTGCTCAATCCACGGAGCCACACCAGCCAGGGCATCTTCTTTTTTGATTCTGATGTAAAATAAGCTGCAAAACTGCCATTCTCCCTGAGCCATTTTCTCCATCCATTGAGATTTTGCTTCCCAGCAATTGTCCTCAGTTTGGCTCAAATAAACTCATAAAAATTTCTCTACAGGCTTGGATGTCTCTTACATCAACACCCTCTTTCCAAATAAGGTCACTTTCTGAGGTTCCAGGTAGACATGACTTTGGGAGGGGGGGAACACTACACAGAGGAAGCCCAGTGGAGCTGCTCATGTACTCAGGGAAGGCTTCATGAGAGAGGCAGCATTTGCGTGAGCCTGGAAGAAGGTCAAGAGTTTCAACCAGAAGGAATGTGAGAAGGGAGGGCGATACAGGTGCAAGAAACCACCCGATCAAAGGCTGCGTACCTGACTGAAGTTGGGGGAGGGAGGTGGAAGGCAAAGAAAGAAAATACCGCAGAACTTGGGAGGTCAGCAGGGATTGTGTATCTCAGACTCTGTGTTAGGCCAGTCCTGATGAGAACAGGAAAGAGGAGGAGAGGAGAGGGGTTCGAGCGGTCATATTCTGGGACACAGAGTCACCAGGGCCAAGTCCTTGCATTAAACAATTGATACGTGATGAAGATCAGGGAGGCTGGGGTGGCTTGGGAGACATCCTCACCTTAAACGCAGCCTTTGCTGGGAATTTCTGGGAAAAGCAACCAGGCTCCTATTTGGGAGCAGGAGGGCAGGCTACCTGTCCTACCTGTGGCATCTAGGGAAGGCCTTTCAACTCCCAGTCCCAGGGTTCAGACAATGGGCCTTACAATTTGGCCTGTCCCTCGGAATAGACAAGCATCTCCCTCTAATTGCCCTGCCTCCTTCCCCTGGGAACAAAATTGGCCATATCCAGGGCCACACCCCCTGTGGCCTGGCTCACCTGGGCTGGGGGAACAGAGCCTGGGTTCTAGGCTGGGCTCTGCTGAGACCCTGGAGAAGTCCATACCTGCTCCAGGCTGCAGCTGAGAAGCACACCTATGTGGTGCTCAGAGGGGACCACAATCACTGAGGTCCCAGCCTGCTCTAAAATGTAGCCATCCCAGGAAAGAAACCTATTGCCAAGTTCCCTGAGGTGCGAGGAGACTTTGGCAAAAAAAAGAAAAAAAAAAAAGAAAAAAGTTTGTCCTCATTGCGGGTGATCTCAGCCTTGTTTTGCTAGTCATCAGATTCCACTTAATGAAAAATAAGCAACTCGGTTAGAAAATGCGCCCTCGGTGGGTAGGACCACCTCCCTCCCTTTTCTAAACTACCTCTGCAGCCACCAGGTAGCCATCTGCCATTGATTCATTCCTTCTCCTGTAGGAGATGTTCGTATTTGCCACCTGTACTTTTCAAGGGGATGAGGGGTCCCAGTTTCCCAACTAGCACGTCAACCAGAACTTCCTGTGTGTTATCCTAAAATCCCCAAATTGAGTATTTGGGCTTCAGAGAATGCTCACTAGGTCCAGAACATGGACCCGGAGTCGCCGAGTCCGGCTTCGGTCTGCCTGGCCCATCTGGTGGTTCTCGTTCAGACTCCAGGCGCTTCCGAAGGCCCAGCTTTTCGGAGCCCAGGGCATGTGCTGACCCCTGTGCAGAGCCCTGCCAGTCTGCTTAGCATGAAGGCTCCTTTCCGGCTTCTCTGGTCCATTTCCACCTTCTCGTTGTCTGAGGTGTGCCCGAGAAAATCGTCTGGGCCACATTAACGAGCACTTAGCCCTTAGCCTCCTCTTCTGTCCTGGAAAGAGATCTGCTTGTTGTGATCACTGCCCCTTGTCCTTGAAGGCCTGGCCCCCGCCTGCTGCCATCCAGAGCCAGCAGAGTTCTGGCCATGGGCACAGGGAGGATCCGGACCCAAATGCCCACCTTTGTCTTTGAGCGAATGCAGGGCCACACCTAGAATGTTATAAGATGTTCTCCTTGGTGGCTTTAGAGGACACCATCTAAAAAGTATGCCAAGTATATAAGGTATTTGAAAGGGAATGCTGGAAACATTCAGATGAGCCACACGGGTCAGGAAAGAGGTGAAGCCAAATGAACAGCAGAGACGCGAGTGGCTTCAGACGCTGCGTTCTCAAGTGGGCGCGTGTCTGTTGCGGGCCAGTGGGTGCCCTTAACACTGGGCATGGAAACGAGCACACGCCTGGAATCTCGGAAAGAGGGGCCAAATACCACAACAGAGTAGGCAGTGGACGGCTGACGGGACTCCTTCAGTCATTCAACAAACCTGCCACACCCCTTCTGGGCACCAGGCACCATTCTAGCCACTGGGGACAGAGTAGGGAGCATTGCAGACAAACATCCCCACCGGAGCTGACCGGTCAGTGAGGGGCAGACAGATAATGGACAAGAGACGTAAGGTAATACGTGAGCAAGTGCAAAGGAGAAAGCAGAGGAAGGAAGGCCCATGATGGTGGGGAAGGGGGCCACAAAATTCCAGGCAGAGAGAAGAGGAGGGGCTCTGAGGAGAGAACGTGCCCTGCTCCCCCGCCCCTGCCCTGCCCCTACCCCCTTCCCTGCTCTTCCACCTCCCCCACACCCCACCAATCCCGCCCCGCTCCCTCACCCACCTCTCTTCCCCTTCACTCACTGAGTTCTGGCTGCACTGGCCTCCTCGCGGTTCCCCAAAGATCCCTGGGCTCCAGTACTCTGTCGCTGCAGTGCTGTGTGTGACGGTGGTGCTGTGTGTGACTGAGGCGCTGTGTGTGACTGTGGTGCTGTGCGTGACTGTGATATTGTGTGTGACTATGGTACTATGTGTGACTGTGATATTGTGTGTGACTGTGGTACTGTACGTGACTGTGGTATTATGTGTGACTGTGGTACTGTGTGTGACTGTGATATTGTGTGTGACTGGTATTATGTGTGGCTGTGGTATTGTGTGTGGCTATGGTACTGTACATGACTGTGGTACTGTATGTAACTGTGGTATCGTGTGAGACTGTGGTACCATACATAACTCTGGTACACTACATGCATGCACAGCCATTGTTTTGCCCAAGCCCAGAAGCAGGTGTGGGTCAGCCATCCATTTCTAAGATGTCGGTGAAGTGAGGTGCTCAGGATTCTGGGCCTGAGTTAGACTTTGAACCCAGGATTCCCAGTTTGAAAACTAGGGCCTTTCCTGCCGGAGAAAGAACTCAGCCTGGGCCACCTACCCCGGTCGGGTTATGGCGAGGTCAAGAGACGCACTGTGAAATAATGGGGCCTGGTGCACCGAAGGTTCTGGAGAGAGGTTGATAAGCAGTACAGGAGTCAACAGGATGGGGCCAGGATGGAGTTAAAAGTACTTTGACAAAAACATTTTTTTTAATCACTGAGTAGCATTATTTGCATACAATGCTGGGCCCCTTGCCAGAGGATTAAGGTAGTCGGTGGTTATCAGGCTCGGCTTTAAACAGCTAACTGGTGGGCAGGAGAACAGCACATCTGTGCTTCATTCATTCGACCACGGTCCAGCCCTCCACATGTGCGAGGAGGGAGCACTAACTCCTTCCAGCTAACCTGACGCCACCGCGCTGGGTCTTCTGAAGTGATCCGAGAGCTCGAGAAAACAGAAAGGAGAGATCGTTGTAAATTAAGAGAAATCTTAGAAGGCTTCTTGAAGGAGGTGGCAACTGAGGGGGTTGCAGTAAGTCTTAATCTTTTGCTGGTTATAGGTCCCTTTGGGGACCTGAGGAAAGTATAAACATCGCACAAAGACACACATTTGCATACTGTTCAGGATCCCCCAGTCCCACCCCCATGCCTATCTCAGATACCGGGTTAAACAGGCCTGGACTAGATCTGATCAAAACCTGTCTAACTCCTTCCGGCTTGGATTCAGGTCCAGGACTGGAGCTCAAGTCAGTGGTAGGGGACCCTCTAGTGTCCTGCGACCCAGAAGCCAGGACCAAGCCCAGGGTGGACAGTAGAGATTTGCGGCCTGGTGGTGCTTAATGCCAGCAAAGGCCACCCAGCCCAAGCCTTTCTGACTCCACTGGCCATCCCCTGCTCTGGGGAATGTGACCTTGAATTCCCTGTCAGTGGCCTTTCAGGGGCTAGAAAAGCATTTGGATCAATGAGCCACATGGTCATTTTGTCCACACTGGAAACAGACTCCTGGGGGGTGTCCATGGACAGCTATCTCCTGTCTGCGCGTCCTGCTTCTGCACCCCTTGGGCCATCTGAGTCCAGTAGCCCCCAAGGCAGACCCCAGCACCAGCTGAGGTTCTAGAACCACATTTCCAAATTGTTCCAGAACACCTGAGGGACCCCAGGAAGGTGGGGCTGTGTGGAGGTGCAGCAGAGCGGGTTCCAAGGCCCGCCCCCCCACCCGCCCCCGCCCACTTAACTAGATCAGCTTCCATTCTGTCTGTTCCATAACTCAGAATTCCACATAAGATTTGGGTGTGTGTTTGTGAAGAATGCCACAGATTTAAAGAGAGGAAAGAATAGGCTTGAAAATAACTGTGCTGAGCCCTGGCTGGTGTGGCTCAGTGGACTGAGTGCTGGCCTATGAACCAAAGGGTCACCGGTTCAATTCCCATTCAGGGCACATGCCTGGGTTATGAGCCAGGTCCCCGGTGAGGGGCACGCAAGAGGCAACCACACAGTGATGCTTCTCTCCCTCTCTCTCTCCCTTCCCCTCTCTCTAAAATTAAATAAATAAAATCTTTTTAAAAAGAGAAAGAAAGAAAAGAACCATGCTGGGAAGTCACTCAGGACATGCCCCTGTCCATGTTGATCCTTCCCTGGATCAGCTGAGGGTCTTCGCATTGGGTCCTCGACCTTTGGCTCTTTCTTTACTCCAAGGTGAGGAAGCTTGTGCACGGCAGTGACCCCCTCTTAGTTTGTGCCTCTGGCCCTCAGGAGAGGGGCCCCACTCCCACCCCAAGCATATGGAGCCCCAGGCCCTGCTCAGCCCTCAGCCAGGGCCCTGCCACCATCACTAGAGAGCCCTTATTACTCAGCCAGGACTGAGACAGCCTCCCCACAGGGACCCAGCCCAAACTCAGCTCCCAGCCGCAGGAAAATGTGACGTGGCCACCTCAGCCCCAAAGCCAAGGGCTGACCCACGGGCTGTGTCAGAGCCACCGGGATCTCTTGAGTGGTAGAGGCCAGGGTGCTCATGTCATTTGTAGTGCGGGCCAGGGCTGCTGGGAACCAGTTCCTGTCCCACAAATCCCCAGGGGCCTCCCAGTGACCTGCTGTGTGACCTTGGACAAGCAACTTCATCTCTCTGAGTTTCATTTCCCCCATCTGAAAAACAGGGGTGTGAAGATTCGGTGAAATAACATGTAAAACTCCTAGTTTGGCATGAGAACATTTGCACAAAATGGTGGCTCTGTCCAGTGGGGGTTGGGGGGTACAGTGGACACCTCCCGCCCTGGCTCCGCACCTTTTGTTTGTTGGACCAGGTGCTCTGTTGGGCACAAGGAGCAAAAACCAAACCACAGCTGGCCGGACTCGCCCTGGGCCTGGGATCCTCCTGGGAGGAAAGGGAGAATTCTGCCTGGACCACAGAGGCCCTCAGGAATTTCAGCTCTTGACCCTTTCTAGAAATCAGTGGGAGGGAATCATCTCCCTACAGGGAGGGCTCAGAGTCTGGTGAGAGGACTGGTGACAACAGCCCCTTTCTTCACGGACAGGGGCTGGTCCAGTGAGGGCCCTCTGCGGCCAAGGGGTGGAGGCTGGCGCAGGGCTGGGCCTCTGCTCTGTCCCAGCTGCCCACCCTCCTGATAGCCACCCAACTCCCCCGACGTGGGCATTAGTCATTTTCATCTCTTCGGCCAAGTAGCTCAACTGGTCAGGGTTGGGCTTTGGTGAGGTCAAAGTCACAGGTTACCATGGCAACTCATCACGCTCTGTGGCTGCTTGTTGCCATGTGTCTTCGCCAAAAGACTAAGATCCTCAGGGACAGAACACATGTCCTCTTCACTCACTGAGTGTCCTAACCACCTGGCACAGTGTCTGACACATGGTAAGCACTTAATAAATGTTTGTTGCCTGAGCAAATGCATGACCGATCCATCACAGCTAGTAGAGGCCGTGTGTAGTGAGCAGCTACTATGTGCCAGGGACCCTTCTGAGCACTTTACGGTCATTTCCTCTCCACAGTAAGTAGGTTCTGTTATCTTTTCATTGGTCGAGATTCTGAAGGTCACTAACTAAGATCACACAGCTTGTAAGTGACCAAGTAGGACTTGAATCCAGTGTATCTGCTCTTGAACCAGTGAGGTTTGTTGCCTCTCGGTCTTTCTACAAGACAGAACAGCCCATGTCGACGGCCCCTAGCAGTCTGTGCTACGCGTGCCTTTAGCAGCCAGGGAGTCTAAATGGGTCAGACGACATTAACTCCAGCTTTTCTGACGGTGGGTCTGGAGGGTCCCCTTGGATTGGTTTGTCGGCTCACGTGACTGGAGGCCCCAGTAGGTCCAGCTCCAGGGAGGGCTCCAGGGGCTCACACAGTGTCGTTGGGGCTCAGCCTCTCTCTGCCAGGTGGCAGATCACATCTGTCCCTTGCTGCCTCAAACCCCCCAGCTCCCATTCAAGTGGACAGGCTGGTGTCCTCCCAGCAGTCCCAGAAGGGTCAAGGAGTTGGGTCTCCCTGGCTGTGACTGGGTTGACCCCGGAGGAGTCACTTGTAATGGTTCAGTGATTGATTAGCCAGCTGTGGCTCACAGGCTTGTCTCTGAGCCAGGGGTGCTCCGGCCCCAGCCAAGCCATGGCGCTTGCAAGTGGGAGGGGGGCTTCTGTGGGAGAGTTGCGGCACTGTTACCAGGAGCAGGGCAGTCGGGAGCAGACGTCCAGGCCTCCTTCTCATGGAAGGACCAATCTAGTTTTCAGCCATCCTAAGTGGGAGCTTCCAGGAAACTCGGGCCTCCCTGTCAGCCAGTCCTCTGGGTCTAGCCCTGCCCACCCCATCAGGCCACTCACCGGCTCTCACAGGTCAGAAGAGGAGATGAACTCTTCAGAGTGGAGCCGGAACAGCCCTGCTCTCGGGCGGGATGAGCAGCTGCTCAGAGTGGCCTGGCATGCTGTCAACAAACCTTTGTCATTTTCTTCTAGATTTAAGGCCACTGTGATAGGACAGAAAAAAGAAAGCCCCTCTGCTAGGTCACCTCCTTTCCCACTGCAGGCAGGTGAGCTGAGGGAGCTGATACCAGGTCCTCCCAAGGTGGGGTCCTTGAGAGCTCCCAGGACCCAAGGGACACAGTTAAGCCAAGCCCTGGAGCAGGTCATGGGGAGCTGGGCCAGTGTGACCACAGAGGTCAGCCTGACCTTCCTGCAGACTGGCAGCCCTCCAGACACACCCATGTGAGGTTAGGCCACCCTGAGCTTCTGCATCCCATGTCCCCCCATCTCATTGGGCAAAGGGGGGGAGTGTCACCTCTCCTCTCCAGGCCACTTCCCTCTGAACCACAGCAGAGAGGGTGGAGTCCTCCAGGCCCACCAGGGGTGCAGGGCATTGAGGGCTGGGCACGCTGTGTGCCCTCCCAGGGCTCACGCCTCCTCGGCTGGCAGCTCCCTCTCCTTGGTTTGGGGGCCACCTCTTGAGTCTTCGTGTTGACAGGTGTGTGTATGTGTAGGTGTTCATGTTTCTCTTCCTCAAGGAGTCTGTGTAGAATAATGGTTCAGATTTTGAGCTCAGGAGTCAACAAACCAAAGTTCACAGGCTGACTTTTCCACTCGATTGCTGAGTGGCCCAGGGCGAGTTACTAGACCTCTCTGAGCCTGTTTCTTCATCTGTAAAATGAGGATTCGAAAAGACAGCGTGTGGAATGTCCTGAGCACAAAGTGTGTGCGCAGTACACATTGGCCTTGACGGCGAGGCTGTGAGTCATGTGTGACTGTCCACTCCTGTCCCCTTGTGCACTTTCCACAACAGCCTTTTCTTCACAACAGAAAGGGTTCATTTTTCATGATGCCGATGGGTTAGCGTGGAGACCGGCTCTGCCATTGAGAGCCCAGGCTTTGGAGCAGACCCGGATTTCACTCCCAGCTCCTCTGGCTGGCGGCCTTGGACTAGGCCCCCAAGCTCTCCCCACAAGCTTCCTGTGGCTGCTCCAACACGCGACCACCGACACAAGGGCTAAAAATGGCACACATTTATTCTCTTACTATTCTGGAGGTCAGAAATGCGACCCAGGTCTTGGGGGGGCTCAAACCAAGGTGTCAGGGCTGAGTTCCTTCTGGAGGCTCTAGGGGAAAATCCGTTTCCTGGCCTTTTCTGGCGTCTAGTGCTGCCTGCACTTCTTGGCTTGTGGCCCCTTCCTCCATCTCAAGGCCAGCAAGCCTGCATTGCTCTGACTCAGCCTCCACGGCCACATCTCCCTCTCACTCCCTCCTTCTGTCTCCTTCTTCCACTGCTGAGGCCCCTTGTGATTGCACTGGCCCATCTGGATAATCCAGGATAATTTTCCATTTTAAAGTCAGTTGATTAGCCCATTTAATTCCATCTGCAACCTTAATTCCCCTTTTCCCATGTAAGGTAACCTATTCCTAGGTTCTGGGGATGTGTGGGCATGTGGGCATCCTTGGGGGAGGCCATATTCTGCCAGCCACACCCTCTGAGCCTGGTTTTGAAATGACAGTCCCAACCTCCCAAGGCCAGTGGGAAGATTCCAGGAGATTTCTGACCATGCAGGCCAAGGGCTCAGAAAATGCTTGGATCTGCCCTGAGCACCAGCTGAATACAAAGCTCTGTTCCAAGTGCCACCCAGAGTCATCAGGGATGGAAGATGTCATCGTCCCTGCTGCAGAGTGGTTGGCAATGCGACTAGGGCAGTAGAACGTCATTGGGGAGGGTTCGCCCTTGGAGAGCAATGCAGAAACGGGAGACTTTAATTGACCCCAAACTGGGTGGGCAGCTGCTCCACAGAAAACTCTGGGTCAGCTGGAAGGCTTCCTCTTGGGATGGGAGGGAAGGAGAGAAGGGCATGCAGGGGGCTTTCCTAGGTCACAGGGACTAGGAGGGCATTGTAGGGAAAAACTAGGGTTCCAGGTCCCATCCTCAGTCTAGCTGGGAAGATGGACCAGTGATGGTCAGTGACCCTTCGGTGTGATGGGCACTTTAATGGAGCAAACTGAGGCAAACTGTGAGCCCAGGGTGTGGCCTCCAACGAGTCTCTGAATCCTTAATAAAATTCTTCCTGCACACTAAGTGACTTACAGGGGTAATCTGATTTGTTCCTCAGAGCCACCCTATGAGATAGGAACTGTTACTGACCCCATTTTAAAAATGAGGAAACTAAGGCTCAGAGAGGTTCATATTTGCCTAACATTACACAGCATACACACGATTGTGCGATTTGAATCCAGGCAGTCTAGCTTCTGGGGAAGAAAGGCTAGTGATGGCTAGGACTGGGGTCTCAGGTGAGGCATCAAGGACAAGGTGTTTGGAAAGTGGGAGAGGGGAGAGTTTAGCCCCTTCGAGGAATCCCAAAGAGGCTGGGCTGGCCGGAACTGGAGTGTGGGTGGAGAGTAGGGGAGATGGGCCAGGCTGGGCCTCCGGGAGCTTGGTGGCCACGGGCTAGAGTTTGGACTTGATTGGGAAAGCACTAGGGAGCCCAAGCAGCTTCCCACAGTATGCAGGACTAGAAGGGCTGAAAGGAAGAGGAGGGAGGCCTGATTCTCCGAAGGTGGAGGGATGGGTCTCTGTGGACCCACAGCCACGTTCTGCAGGACTGGTGCTGAGGGGAAACCCCACCCTGCCTGGCTTCCTGGGCTGAGGCCCTTTCGGGTTTGTTCCCAACTTCCTGGCCTTTTTGCAGGATGTGCTGACCAGGCCATTTCCCGTTGCAGTGTCCCCTTACTTCCCCTGAACCGCCCCCCCGCCCCCACCAGCCCTCTGGACCCAGATCCCCAGACTGATAATGGGGTGCCAGCCACCAGCCAGGCTGAAGGGTCAACTCAGTGGTGTTTGACCTTCATCCAGCAGAGATTAAACTGATTCCCAATTAATAGCTGTAGGATAGTTACCCCGGCACAGCTTGCAAGTAATTTAAAGCTTGTCCTCGGGAGGCCAGTCCATAAATTATGCTTAATGAGTTGGAGGTCTCCCTGGGACACACCAGCTCAGGGACCTCTGGAGTTCAGGTTCAGGTAGGAGGGGGATGCTGCAAGACACCCTGAAAAAAGTCTGCCTTTCCTTTCCCAAAACAACAGCTGTGTTCTCACCTCTGCCAGCAGCTCCCAGAAGTGTCGCCCGGGTTGGGGTCCCAGCTCAGCCGCTTCCTGGCCGTGCCCTTCATGTTTCCAGGACCTCAGTGCCTCCTCCCCAAAAAGGACCTGTAGCTCAGGTCCACAGACCCTTAAGGACTTGCCTAAATGTGTGGGTCAAATGAAGGAGAAAAGGATCCTAGAGTTTTTTGGGGTGTGGAACCAATCTCGAGGGGCTGCGGGTTCAACTGTCACACTCGGAGGAGCCCCTGAATAAATGCCAGCGGTGGCAACAACTGTTCGCGATTCCTCTTGCCCCTGACTCTGACATGCTTCTGTACCGGCTGCTTTTGCTTGTGGGCATGCAGGCGCCTCTCAGGCAGCCGGCTGTCTGGGATGCGGTATGCAACGCCGAATCACACAGTGGCCCATCCGGCTGCCCAGGGGAGGGGCGGGAGGCTCGGCAGGCATTCCCTCCCCCAGGGTATTGCTGTAGAGTGGCCTCTCTGTCACCGCCTGGGCCAGCTTCCTGGCTTTGCGACCTGCGCAGTCTCACGCCCCCCCCCCCCCCCCCCCCCCCCCCCCCCCCCCCCCCCCCCCCCCCCCCCCCCCCCCCCCCCCCCCCCCCCCCCCGCCCCGCTGCGCCCGGAAGGGCCCTGCTGGTTCACGCCCTGCTGTTTTGCCATGTCGATCATCATTTTGGAGCTAGGGGCCTGAGTCTTCATTTTGCATGGGGCCTTGGCCATGATGTGGCTGGTCCTCGGCATAGCCCTGCCACATGGGTGGTCAATGTTTTCCCTTCCGAGGTGCCCTAGAGGGGCACTATCACCCGTACCACAGGGGAGGCAAAATGATTTCATTCATTCATTCACATACCAAGCCAGGTGCTGGGCTTGACAGCCTTGGTTCTAGGTGTGTGTGTGTGTGTGTGTGTGTGTTGGGGAGGAAGATGGACAATAAACAAGCACATGACTATGAATATCTTGATGACAGAATGCTCCAAAGACAATAAAACAGGGTGACAGGAGGGAGAGGGATTTAAATAGTAACTTTAGCGGAAGGGAAGCTGGTATTGGCTCTGGTGTTAAGCTGTGCCTGCTACATTTCAGGGATGGTTTTCAAAGACTTGGGGTCATTTCTAGGTTCCTCCAACCCCCAAAAGGACCTGAGTTGGTGGGGTCTGAGTAGGGCAGCCAGTGTGTGGGGTCCTTGGGCCCAGGAGACTATTTACCCATAAGCCTCCACAGCTGGGGCTTTTCACACTGAACCTGGAAGGCCCAGTCTGGAGGGGCAGGTGGGTGAGTGGAGGGCCTGCCTTCTTTTCTCTGAGCGTCTCTATGTTCTAGGGGCCAGGCCCTGCGCTTGAGGTTTCTAAGGCTTCTAACTAACCCACGCAGCCTGGTGAGGATTCCTTGGACTTGTGACCTTCCCCACTTTCAATTCCCCCCACTTCCCCAGCGGGAGGTGGCGAAGCCCAGAGATGCCAAGTGACTCATCCAAAAGTCACACAGCAAATCAACTCCAGAGCAGAGAGCTGGCCTGCCTGGCCCCAGCCAGGCTGCTTTCCATTCCCAAGGGCAGTTCAGACTTCAGGGCTGCCAAGGGCATGCGGTCCAGGACCGCCCTGGGAGATCCCTGGAATAGAGGGTGGCCCCCTGCTTGGTGGAGTGGGGAGTGGTTGGCAGGGACACTTTGGCATCTGCTTATACCTGGAAAAAGGGCCTCCAGCATCTGCTTCGCTGCAGAGAAATGAACTTCCCAGAAAGCCGAGTGCACAGGCAAGCACTTCCCCAATCTGGCAGGCAGAAAGCCCAAAGCTGACCCCGGAAGCCCGGCCCCGGGTTTGGAGGGGCCCCCCCTAGGGAGGCACAGGACGGGTCCCTGCTGTGGAGGCTGATCCCCGCGAGATGGAAGCTGCCAGCCCCCAGGGATCCTCGGGAGGGAAGAGGGAGGCTGTGCTCCAGCTGGGCCAGTGCCCACCAGGGGGGCGGCGGCGGAGGGCGTCGGGACGGTTCACGCTGCGGCCAGCAGACTGGCTGCGTGTCGCAATGTCTGGTGGCGTTTGCAGCATCCTGTCCGCGTGTGCAGCTGGGGTAACCTCAGGCCGGCGCGGAGGAGCGTGTGTGGCTCACAGGCCGCGGCCCGGAGGCTGCTGGCACCTTGCATCTCATTTACAGCTCTGGGTTCAGCGGCAGGTCAGCAGCGCCTGACATCACCGCGTTTGTTTACCGCTCTGCAGGAGGGAGGAAGCGAGGGCGGTCCCTGCAGCCAGTGGGGGACCTCTCACCGCCCCCCCATCCGCTCCCTGCCCCCAGTCCTCCCTCCCTCCACGCCCCAACCCCCCTTCCCATCCTTGCTCCAACCCCGCCCCTCCCCCTTCCCTGTCCGTACCCCTACCCCCAGCTCCAACCTCCCCATTAGCGCCCCAACCCTAACCCGGCGCCCCTCCAAAACCCCTTCCCCGCCTCTTTCCCCACCTCTCCCCCTCTGCACCTCTAGCAGACACCCCACCCCACCTCCGCCCCATCTACCTACTCTTTCCATCCCTTTCCCATCCGCCAAATGGGATCCCGGCCCAATCCCCACCCAGGACTCCAACCCAGCCCCGCCCCATCCCCTGCCGACCCCGGGCGCCCCCACCCTCCGCCCGCCCCTGGGCCCACTTTCAGAAAGACTTCCTGGAGCCGCCTGCCAGACCCGTTGAGGTTTCGCCCAGCGGCTCCTCCTGCCACCACCCCCTCACCCGGTCCTCAGAGCGCAGGCTGGTCTCCCCGCGCTGCGCAGGCCGAGGCTCCTGACTGTCAGGGCCCGGGTTGGGATGGCTGGCCCCTTTGTTATTGGAAACTGGTGTGTTTACCAGCGGCGCTAGGTGGGTAGCTGGCCCGCTGGGCAGGCATCCAGGCACCTTGGCCTGGGGAGGCTGCCCAGGCCACCTGGAACTGTTTCCTGACGCACGGCCATCCCGCCCCCTCCCTCTGCGTAAGCCCAGGGTTCTGGAAGATGGAGGGACCTGGGGGTGGAAGGCGGGGTCTTGCTCTTTCCTCACACCTGGAACTCGCCAAAGTCATCCTTCCCAGGAGGGCAAGGCTTTGGGCCTCAGTCTACAGCAACCCCCTTCTTCCCTATTCTCAGGCCACGCCCTGTGGGGGGTCCTCTTTCCCTGGCAGCCCAACCCTGTGGCCCGGCAGAACCTCCTCTTTTCCATCCCTCCACCCCAGCCAGCGCCCTGGCCTGGCCCCCACCGTCTACCACATCTGCCACCTGCCACAGAGCAGCTCCGAAGGGCCCCTCCACTGCCCTGGTTCCACCCCACTTCCGCACCTCCAATTCAGCAGACAGAGCTTGTTCCGAATGCAAGTCAGAGGCTGTCCCTGCTCTGTTCCCAACCCTCTCCAGGGCTTCCCACCACTGGGAGCAGAAGGCCAAGCCCCCCATGGTGACAGCCCCCAACCTCCTGTCTGTCTCCCATTGGGCTCGGCCACTTGGCATCCTTGCTGTTGCCCAACACGAAAACCGCTCCCCCCGTCCCGCCCCCAGGGCCTTTGCACTGGCTGTTTCCTTGGCCTGGAATGACCTACAATGTGGACATCGCTGCCTCCTTCCCTTCCCTCAAATCTCTGCCCAGATGTGACCTTCCCTGCCCCCACCCCCAACTAAATGCCCCTTGCACCCCCTCCCAAACTGCCTGTTTCTTCCCTGCACTTCTGGCCACCTGTACATGTCATACAGTCAACTGTCTATGTGTGTATTGTCACCCAGCTTCTGCATACACGTGAAAGCAAACTCCGGGAGGGCGGGATGGATTTGTGTATTTTCTACTGAATCCCAAGGCCTCTCACAGAGCCGTGAGTGAGTGAGTGAGTGAGTGAGTGAGTGAAGGCGTGAGTGAGGCAGGACAGGGAGCAGTGAAGGAGCTCGGCCTCGAAGTCCAGGTTCAAGGGCTGCTGAGGAACTTCTGGCAGTGCAGTTGGCCTGAGTTTCCTAGCCCAGCTGAGCCTCATCCCTGGGCCGGACTGCCAGCCCCATTGCTCAGGGTGGTGGTAATGCTGGCTCTCCTCTCCCCGGTGGGGCACCACCACCTCCAGGCCACCCGAGCTCTCCAAAAGGCTGCTCAGATGGAGGAACTGGGGCAGACAGAGGTCCTGGGGCTTCAGCCAGTAGCTCTGACCCAAGCTTCTCCGGCCCCGTGTTGGTAACACGTGTAAAAAGAACTGTCAGCCCCCAGGTTTCTGGCCGAAAGTGAGAAGCTGTGCTGGTCTCCCTGGATCAGCCTTTGAGAAAGATTCACTGGAGGGTCTCCCCAGGGGGCCCAGAACCAAAAAGGTGCACAAGAATCACGCACAGGGTGGGGTGGGGACTTAACCCAGTTGTCACACTTGGCTTCTGAGCACCTGCTCTTGGCTGGTGGTGACGCTGTGAGGTTTTGAGGGGGGTGCCCTCTCTGCTCAAGGCCATGTCCATCTCCTCGGGGACAGGCAGGCGTGTGCCTTGGCCCCTGGAAGAGACCTAAAGAGGCAGGGACATGCATACGGACGTGACAGCAGCTCTGTTCACAGTCGCCAAGACTTGCAACCAAGGCGTCGTCCGCAGGAGGTGGATAAATAAACGGAGGTCCGTCCACAAGGAGGGATGTCACTCAGCACTAAAGAGAAGGGAGCCATCAAAC
The DNA here is from genome assembly GCA_007922815.1 of Macrotus californicus. NCBI lineage: Eukaryota > Metazoa > Chordata > Mammalia > Chiroptera > Phyllostomidae > Macrotus > Macrotus californicus. The sequence continues at coordinate 141,117 of VMDR010000691.1, read as the reverse complement.
TGTGGGAAGACATGGCGGAGACGCACATGCGTCTGACTACGTGAGAGAGCCTGGTTTGAGAAGGCCACCTGCTGTGTGCTTCCGACTCTGACAGCCTGGAAAAGGCCAAACTGTGGGGATAGCAGAGAGGTCAGAGGTTGCCAGGGGCTGTGGGAAGCAGGGGTGAACGGGCGGAGCCCAGAGGATTGCTGGGGCAGTGGCGCGGTTCGGTGTGACGCTGCGCCGTGGGTACACGTCATTACTCAGTGTCCAGACCCCTAGAATGCCCGACACCAAGAGTGACCAGTGTGAAGCGTGGACTCTGCGTGACAATGATTCATCAGTGTAGGTCCGCCAGGTGTACCCGACATTCCACCCGGTGCTGATGCGGAGAGCGGGGGAGGCTGTGCGTGTGGGGGCCCGGGGGGTGGGGGGCATCTCTGTGCCTTCCACTCCGTCTTGCTGTGAACTTAAAACCACTGTAAAAAATAAAGTCTATTAATAAAAAGTTATTTTTAAAAAGCAGGGCTAGGGCTGGGAAGTGAGTGTCTGCGGGGGTGGGAAGGCCTCTCAGGTGAAGACACCTGCGCAGAACCCATGAGAAAAGAGGGCGTGGGAAGAGGGCTGCCTGGAGGAGGAGGCAGAAGAGCCAGTGCAAAGGCCCCAAGGGAAGCAGCTCAGGAGGCCAGGAACTAGGAGCCAGGCAGCCCAGGGGTGGGGTGGGGGGCTGGGGGGAGAGCTGACCCCAGGGCAGATGGCTGGAGGCTGGTCAGCCTCCTGATTGCAGAGGTTGGCCCCGGGGTCGAGTGTAGGACAGGGAAGATGATTAATGCCGGACGTAAGAGTTGTCTGGGGGAGAAGAGAGCTGGGTGTCTACTGTCCCCACCAGTCCGACCCCTCAGCCTGTGGAGCCCCCTGGGCGCCTTACATGGGGTGAGGGCCTTCCCTGTCACGCGCTCAGCACTTGGCTAGCAAGGCTGTGCGCCAAACCAGGTCAGGGTGGCGGCATTCCCTCCGAACCTGGGATGGGGATGCCTTGCCATCCAGTCCTTGTCATTGGTCTGTGCTCAATGACACCTGTGCGATGAACGGATGTGTCTTCTTATGGGGCCACCTGGCTCCTACGGGTGGAATACAGTGGCCGACGGCACAGGCTGGGCATTAGACCAAGCAGGCTGGAGTCTGGCTCCCCCAGGTACTGAGTGACCCTGGGTGTATCACAAAGCCCCTCCATGCCTCAGTTCCTCACGTGCAAGTGGGCATGACAGCGCCCTCCCGGGGCTACCTGAGGACTGGGTGAGACATGGCCATGGGTGCACGTGCCAACTGGGTGCGGGCTGGGAGTGCTGGAGGTCACTCCTGTGGCTCCCAAGGGGCCAGCTCCAGGCTGGATGCTGCCCAGGAGGATGTCTTGGTCCCACTCAGGCTGTGGTCCGGGCCTGTTGGGGAGAACCCCGCTGGCCGATGCACAAGGTTGGATCCAGTGCGAGTCTACCACCCCCAGCACGTGGGAAAGCCCTGCCTGCTGCGTGGGCAGCTCGGCTGTGCAGGGGCAGGAAGGCGAGGAGGCACTGCAGACCATCAGAGAGGCTCGGCAGTTTGTGTCACCTCTGACTCCCTGGGGCAACACGGGTCAGCGCCCCTGAGGCTGCACCAGGGGCAGGGAGGGTTTGGAACTGGCTCCCGGAGGAGAGGCAGAAAGTGTTTCAGGGTGGTACCCGAGCACTGTCACCGACCCTGAAGGGCTGTCTTTGCAAGAGGGGCTGGTAGACTTGCTGGCTGGGCACACAGGGGACAGCTGACACTCCCAGTGGGTGAGAGCTAGAGGCATTCTAGAAAAAAATAGCTTCGCGGGGGAACAAAACAAAACAAGAGCTTCTTCTGCCCTGGAGAGCAGCAGAACCTTTGTAGAATGACTGTTCTAGAGGTCTAACAAAACTGTCCGTGCACTGGATGGCCTGGGACCCGTGTGCCACGCCCCCAGCCCTCGGCACCCCCTAAGGGTCCTCACTGGAACCCCCAGGGCCCCCCAGAGCTCGGTCAGAAAGCCTTTCCTACTGCAGTGTTCCCCGCTGCCGGGTCCCGCCCTCCTGGGCCCAGGGTGTGTCTGGAGGAGTCTGTGCCGAGTCAGGCGGAAGGATGGGAACGCAGAGGTCTCTCCAACTGTGTGGTTCTGCCCCGGTCAAGGCCGTGTCTAGAAGCAGAGACGCCCCAGTGGGGTCTCCCAGGCACCGGCAGCCCAGTGACTCGTTTTGGTGGAGGGCGGGGGATCTTCTGGGAGCAAGGTTTATTCCTGGGGTTAATAAAAGCAATAATAATAGCTAACATTTATCACGTCCTTTTTCATCCTCCCAACCACCCTTCAAAGTGGATACTTTAATAACTTTAATTTATAGAGCAGCTAAGTAGGTTTCCCAAGTCCGGGTAACTCGTAAGGTGCAGATCAGAGAGCTGAGCCCAGGCGGTCCGGCTCCGAGCCCGTGTTCTGGGCCACTCCACTCGAGACGGGGCTCTCTTTTTGGAAATGGACAGGGATGGGAAAGCGGGGAAAGCCCAAATTCAACTGGCACTGCGCCGTGTGTCCGTGAAGGGCGTGTGTCCGCGTCTGGAACAGCACCTGCCTGCACACGCACACCCACTCACCCGCATCTCCCTGGAACCTGCTTGAACTCCCGAAGTTAACGCTCCAAGAGCGCTTGTTTGTTCTCATCTGGCCACAGGGAGAGATTTTTATTAACGTCCGCCTGCTGGAGGCACTGGGCGGACAAGGGCTGTGCTCCCTCCACGTTGTGACTGTCCCACCCCCCAGCCCACCCTGCCATGGTTGGGGGTCTCTGGTGGGTATTTTCTTTTCTTCTGAGAAGCCAGCGCAGCACTGCTGTGGTCCACAGCGCGGGGCCCAGGGGACAAGAGCTGGCCGGCCACAGACCTGCCCAGGGGCTTGGATCTTTTCAGAGCTGCCGATTATAAACAGATGTTCCCCCGGGAACCAGGCGGCTCATGTCGCTGGTGGGACCGTGCTCTGCAGCTGAGCTCCAGCCATGAACGTCAAGTCCAGGCCTTAGTGCAGGCCCCGCTGGGCGAGGAAGGCGAGGCTGGGTGGGGAAGAGCCCATTCTCTGGTCAGCAGATGTTCCCAGAGGCCTCTGGGGGCCAGTGCCACGTGACATGGTTAGCTGGCTTCTACTCTGTGCCTGGCCCGTGCAGGGTGCTGAGGTCATGAGGTGAGTAGCACTCCATGGCAGACCTCATGAACTCGTGGGGGAGGCAGGGGGCCTCACCCACAGGCCCAGCACCCCACCCCCCATCTGTGCACAGTGGAGGTCTGAACGAGAGTTAGGGTTGGTGGTGGGGAATGTGAATTCTAAGCCACACTGCCCTGCTCATCCCCACGTGGGACTGTGAGGATGGGAGAACACACGTGGATGTACTCAGCACCGCACCTGGCCCACGGCAAGCGCTCAGCAGGTGTCAGCCAAAGTAGAGTGTTGTATGTAGCGAGGGTGGAAGGAGCAGCCCAAGAAGCCCAAGAACTGAAGGGGCCTTCAAGCAGGGTTCTGCAGGATGAATAGGAGTCCACAAGTATACTCGGCATTTAACATAGAGACAGACAGCTTGTGCTGAGCACGGGGCAGGGCCACAGGGAACCCACAGTGGACGAGATTTAGTCCCTGCCTTCCAACAGACAGGATGTAGACCCAATGGGGCAATGACGGCACACATAGGGCCAAGTGCACTGTGGGAGGGTGCACACACAGCGGGAGCTCTGGGGTCCGGCATGCTCCCCCGTCATTCACTCGGCAATGGGGAGAGAGATGCCAATGGGCAGTGGATGGGAGCCCCGAAAAGGCGCTGCTGGGGGCAGGGGGCAGCAGGGGTTAGGCCTGCAGTGCTGAGGCTCCTGTGCATAAAGGATCTATCTGGGACCGATCTGCTGGGAAAGCTGGGTTCTGCCTTCCTGTCTTAAGACCATAAATGATGGCACTTGCTCTCTAGAGCCCTTGCCCCTTACACGGAGAAGCATAAGGGAGCAAACGAGTCAGCCACAATCTCACCGCGAGGCATCCCCTGTTCCTGTGCAGCCTGGTGACATGCCTCAACCTGTTGAGTTTGTAGAGGTGAGATTATCCCATGTAGGTGATGCTGCACCTTTTTTTTTTTTCCGGAGCATTAGATCTCTGAGCATATTTCTGCGCCATGAACACTCATTGTTCTAATGGCTGCAGAGGAGGGCAGGCTGAGAGGCTGTGCCGTGCGTGCTTTTCTTGGCTTTTCTTCCCCATGGGAAATCACGAGGAGAGCACTTACCGAGCACTCAGTGGGTGCCAGCTTCAGCGTGCGCAGTCCCCACGAGACCGCATGAAGCGAGGAAATGGCTTCTCTCCTGCTGGGAGAGGGAGTGATGGTGACAAATCTCAGTTCAAATCCCAGCTGTCACTCACTCAGCTGCTGTGTGACCTCAGACTAGTTGCTTAGCCTCTCTGAGCTGCAGTTTCCTTATACAAGGATGTGATATGGCAACTTAGATGAAGTTCCCCTTTCATTCCTCATCCCACTCGTGGTCACTTGTGCCCGACGGTTTTCTCCTTCCTTTGGGTCTTCCTCCCCTGGAACGTGGGCCCCTGGAGGCAGGACTGTCTGCTCTGTGTTGTTCTCTGTCGGCTGGCTCCCTAGCACCAGGCACAGCGCCCAGGCCGCAGCAGGCCCTCTGCGCTGTTCTGGCAATCAGATGGACGCGTCGTCCTGCACGGGGCGCGGCATGAAGCTTCAGGAGGAGTGGGTGGGGAAGCACGCTGCCGTGGGGCTGCGTGACACAGGAGCAGGACTCTTAAAGCTCAGAATATCCCACAGGGCCTCGGAGTTCAGGGTTGCTTCAGGGGAGGACAGAGACTCTGGGTTTGAATCCTGCCTCCACCACCCACTGAGGGTGACTTTGGGCCTTTATATCCTACAAAAAGTGGACAATAACAGCCTTCAACTTTGGGGCTGCACAGGGTTTCCAACTGGCTGTCACCTCTGTCAGGGTGGCTCTGGGGGGAGGAGGGGAAAGGTAGGAGCCGTGCCTTTGCTAGAAGGCCCTGGCTGGGCAGGGCGGCCGTGGCCAGTGTGGGCCCACCGCCCCCGGAGGCCACAGGTCTTTGTCCTCTTGCCTCTTCCCCACCAGTCACAAGGCTCAGGAGGACAGAAGCTAACCGTTTGCCCCAGAGGGGAGGACAGGCCAGGAGGTGTTGAGCTACCCTGAGCCCTTATTTTATAAACCCAGCTTAGGAGTAAATCCCGGGCCACTGACCCTCCCCAGCTGCTCCCTGTCATGGGAGTTAATTAAGAGGAGGCCGCATTGGGTTCCCAGGGCTCATAAATCTGCCCCCTCCCCAGCCTGCCCGCTCCATGCTCCTCTCAGACCCCTGCCTGCCTCCTGCTGCCTGGGGCTCACCTGCGTTCTGCACTGGGCAGGCCTCTTCTCTGTCAGCTGTCCAGGGTTGGCAGCAGGCAATTCTGGGCAAGGGCCACCTGGTGGGCCTGCTGAGCCCTATCAGCCAGTGTCCTGGTCCCCAGAGGGGCCTGGGTGGCGGACTTGAAGAAGAAGAGAGGCCACAAAGAGACAGTGGCCCCAGCCATTCCCGTTCCCTCCACTTTACTCAGCTCTCTCATTGTCCACCCGCCGTGGACCAGCTGTGGCCAGGCCACCACCATGGAGACACACCTGGGTTAGAAGATGGGAACACACCCAGCCTGGTCCTCGGAGACTCTGAACATCCACCAGGGCCTGGGGACATGTGAAGCAGTGCTGCACACACAGGCACAGCGAGGCCCACGCATACCCCCCACCCCGAGCCTCATTTTTATCTGAGACTAAAACCCCTCACTGTTTCCAGGGCCTCCGCCTCTGACCTGGCTCCTGACCTTGAAGCTCAGCCCAGGGCAGTTTGAAGCTCTGGGGAACCCCAGGGCTGTTAGTCTCAGTAGACTCTGTGTTGAGGGTTCCCAGACCCCGAACAACCCTGTCAGGGAAGATGGGGCGGTCTCAGCCTCAGAGAGGCCATTTGACCACCTCCCACGCCGCCTGACCTGTGCTCCCGAACTTCCATTCATCCACTCAACAAAGAGCACAGGCTGGCTGGGCACGAGGTGAAAAATGAACAAGCCAGAGTCAAGGACCCCGGGGGCCCTGAGCCCAATGGGTTTGGGACGGGGGGTGGGGCTCTTAGCGGAGGCCTGAGGAGGCCAGGCCCCCAGCCATCAGGGGCGTCCTCCACAGAGCCTCTAAAGGAAATGACCAAACCTCGGGGTCCCCACCTGGGTGCAAGGCCCCACCCATGGAAGGCAAGAGGTGCAGCTTCACTTCACCTTCACCCCAGCCCTGTGTCCATCTTCAGCTTGTCCTTCTGGCCACATGGGTGAGGCTGGCTTCCCAGGTCCCCTGACTGCCCGTTTCCTGGGCAGACCACACTAGGGCTTGAGACCCCTGCCCTCCTTGCTGTACCTGGGAACCAGGGGGTCCGGGAAGAATTACTCTGGCCCCGCAGCCTCTGGGCCCTCGGCACTGCCTTTGCTGGAACCCCAGGCACTCCTGTTTGTGCCAAGAACCCAACGTGCCCAGAATGAAGGGCACCCATCGGGGCTGCTGCCCCAGACCCTCTGAGGTGCCATGTGTGCTCCCAGGCCCTGGACCCATTTGTCTTCCAACAAGCCCCCTACTTTAAGCTTCACCCCTCTGTCCACTTCCCCCGAAACTCACAGAGTCCCCAGAGTCCCCTGCCTCACCAGACCCAAGGGAACTGTGCAAGCTCCAGGGTTCTGCTTCCTTTCTGAGTTGGAGGTGGGATGGGGTTAGGCAGGGACCAGAGCAGGAGAAAGGAGGCCAAGGATTACCTTCAGCTCACTCAGATATACTCAGAGGATGGGTGGAGATGGATGGAGATGGACGGATGGATACAGATGGATGGATGAATATAGATGGATGGATGGATGGTGGGGTGGATAGAAGGAAGGAATGAGGGATGATGGATGGATGGGTGGATGGATAGACGGGAGAAAGGATGGATGGACAGACAGATGGGGTGACAAAGAGAGATGGAAGGAAACTGACGTGGAAAGGAGCAGGCTTACACGAAACTGCCTTCCTGGGACAGATGCTGTGTCTAATCTTCCCCGTGAAGTGCCTCCCCAGCCTCTCCTGGAGGAGCACCTCCTAGGTCTGTCTTCAGTTTGACAGACGAGAAAGGGTCTCTTGGAGCCCATCTAACTGCGGTTCGTTTGCCCTTGATGGGCTTCTGGGTCAAGGAGAGGCCCTGAGGGCATGCTCCCTATAACCCGTCCTGTGGGCCACGACTGTAATTAGATGAACCAAGTGGCTGGACCAGGTGGGTTTTCCAACTGGGCTTTCCCAGAGTTGTCTTAGCACTTGAGAAAATGCTTTTATTTTCTTTTTAAAACTACTTCAAAAGTTTTTAAAACTCTAATAAAAAAAACTCAAATTCATTGGAGACTACAGCACCTTCGTGTGTTCCTACGGGCCCCACCTATTTGGGACCCAGGCTGCTTGAGTGAAACTTCTGAGATTTCAAGGTCAACAGTTGGTGGACTTTTACGACCATCAACTGCCTGTCGGTGTGACTTCATCCTACCTTTGTCACAGAGCAAAATACAGAAACCAGTTGGATCCTGCCCCGATGTCGTTGGCCCTCCATCTGTAACGCCCACTCGAAGGTGCCTGCTTCCCCAACACAGCCTTTCTGTTCTCTTTAGCTGCTTTCAAAGTAAGAGAATACGGGCTTGGACTTGTCATTTATTCCCTGTGCTGGTTTCACACGTCAGGGTTTCCATGTTGGGTTTTATCATTAAAGGAGGTGTTTCACTGATCATTTTAAAAAGCCACAGAAGAAACGGAATCAGAGACCCATCAGCCTAATCCCCAAGGAGCCTCTCATCTCTTCTCTCTCTGCTTGTCTCCAGCCCCGGCCTTCCCTCCCTCTGCACCTGTGAAGCTGAGCCTTAGCTGGGTTCTCAGTCCTGCTGCCTTCAACCCTTTTCCCAACAGGGGCCTCTCTGGACCCCAGGCCACGTCAGGAGGTGTGTCGTTCTCGCTTAGGTCAAGGTTGAGAAACAGCCGGGCTTCTCTGCTGAGCCTTTGTGGCCGGCCATTCATGAATTTGTCCAACCCTTTTAAGAATCCATTTCTGGGTCCTGCCAGGGTCACAACCTGGTGTAATGAGCCCTGGGTTTATTAACTGGAGGGGAGGCAGTTTCCTCCCCAGCGGGAGCCTGGCTGCCTCTCTTCCCGGCCCTCCTTCCGCGTGTGACCGAGTGTGACCACAGCTGGGTGAAGGCTGGGCCTACCCACTGTGCTCCTCATGGCCCGAGCCTCCCAGTGCCATCTCACGGCTGGTGCTCCTAAACCTGGCTCCAGACCTAATTGGTGAGAAAGCCCGGTCGTTCCTAACTGAGAACCTTCTGGAACATTCTACGGAAAGAGCGCAGCAGGACAACTGGAATGGGGCTGGGAGGAGGCGCCCTGCCAGAAGGAATGTGTAAGACTTGCAGATCACCCGTCAATGGATCAGTCAGAAATGGGCTCAGAAACCATGGGTTCACTTCCAAGTAGGCTGGATCCCTTTTAAAAAATTATATTGTCCCTTTGCTTTGCATACTCTCTTCGGATGGAATCGGCTTGTTCAGCGCTGTTATCCTCTCCTTCCAGATCGTTCTCTGGGGCCGGACCGAGAAATGCCTGAAGGAGACGACGGAGGAGATTCGGCAGATGGGTGCGGAATGCCACTACTTCATCTGTGACGTGGGCAACCGGGAGGAGGTGTACCAGACGGCCAAGGCTGTCCGGGAGAAGGTAAGTGGCCTGGGAGGCTCCGTCCTCAGCTCAGCGGGACACAGAGAATGCCATCCCAAGAGAACCTTCTCGCGTGGCCTAGGACAGTGTTGCTGGTGGCGGAACGGCTGTTTCCAGGGTGTCTCTGGGGCCCTCCCGTGAAGCTGGCCCACGCTGTGTGTGTGTGTGATGTGGGGGGCAGGGATGGGTGTGTGGGCTGATTACATGACAGAAGCAATCATCTCTTGTCCCCTTTGGAGTTTAGACCTTGTGAGTTTGTCTCCTAGGCCCTGGGGCCAGTGGTGGTGGGGGCGGGTGGGGGTGGCGCGTGTGATGTCCCATTTCCATCTGGGAAAGCCCTGCCACTGACTCCAGCCATCCCTTTAGACTGAGTGTGTCAGTGAGCTCCGAGAGAGCAGAAACCGTCTTGATAAGCACATGCTGAATGTCAACAGTTTTCACGTGACAATAACCTCATTTATTATAAATGTGCCCTGTGCCAGGTATGGTATGTGCCACAAGTTACTTCTAATCCTCAGAACAACTCTGGTATGCTCATTAGCTCCGCCTTACAAACCAAGGCCGACGTTCAGAAGGGTACTATGGCCCAGGTCACATGGCAGGGTCCCACCCCGTAGGGCATAGGCCACTGGGGCTGCCCTAATGGAGCCTGTGGCCCCTGTCCCTGCAGGTGGGTGACATTACCATCCTGGTGAACAATGCTGCTGTGGTCCACGGGAAGAGCTTGATGGACAGCGACGATGATGCTCTCCTCAAGTCCCAGCATATCAACACCCTGGGCCAGTTCTGGGTGAGGACTCTTCCGGGCAGACCCAGCTCTGGGCTAGGAACATTGACGTGTTCCTTCCATCCAGGGGGCCTGGGTGCCATAAGGGAGCAAGGAGAGGCTCGCCAGGGCTTGGGCTCAGGCCGGGAGGGATGTCCAAGGACAAGGTGGCCAGACAAGAGGAGTGACCGGGTGGACTTCCTGCGTCAGGCAGCCCTCGGCCCCCTCCTGACCCGGAAAGACTCTATCATTGGGGTTGTGTGGGGTTGGGAGGTGGTTGAGGGGCTTTGGGGGCACAGCTGCTCCCCACTGACCTCCCCTCCTACCCTCAGACCACCAAGGCCTTCCTGCCTCGCATGCTAGAGCTGCAGAACGGCCACATCGTGTGTCTCAACTCCGTGCTGGCCCTGTCCGCCATCCCCGGCGCCATCGACTACTGCACCTCCAAAGCCTCGGCCTTCGCCTTCATGGAGAGCCTGACCCTAGGGCTGCTGGACTGTCCAGGCGTCAGTGCCACCACCGTGCTGCCCTTCCACACCAGCACCGAGATGTTCCAGGGCATGAGGGTCAGGTCAGTGAGCCGAGGACCCACCCTTCCTGAGCCAGGTCCCACCAGCAGATTGGACAAGGCAGGAGGTTCAGTACGCACAGAGAGAGCACAAATATACAAATAACCCAGAGCCCTTTCTCTTTGGCTTCGAGGTCTGGCACCTGATTCTCCCCCTGCAAGCTGGTGGGATGCTACAGAGGGTTAGGGTCCTGCGTCCAGGGCAGAGAGCGTTTTCAAAGCACCAGTGTGTGCAGTGGAAGACCACCCACTGTCAGAAGAGAGCAGATTGCTGATCCATGAGTGCATCTCAGAAGCATTACGTTGAGCAAAAGGAGCCAGAGACAACAGGGTTCGTTCTGTGTGATTCCACTTGTAGGAAGTTCTAGAACAGGCAAAACCGGGCCATGGCGACAGAAGTCGGAACCAGGCCGCCCCTGAAGGGGTGGGGTAAGCCTGCAAGGGAGCACGAGGGAACGTTCCAGGCTTTTAGAAACGTTCTTTCTTCTTGATCAGGGCACTGGTTACATGGGTAAAAATTAATCCCACTGGACACTTAAGGTTTGTGTCCTTTGTTGTATGCAAATTACAGGCATTCGGTGCAGTGCATACTGTGTGGGAATCACTCAGCACACCTTCATGATGATGACCGGGTATGGTTTTGGTGATCAAGCATCAGAACACCTGGTTTTGATCACACCTCACCTGTGTGCAGCTGGGAACTCCTGGGCCAGTTTTGTGACTTCTCTGAGCTTCACTTCGCTCATGTGCAAAACGGTGGAAATACGATTTTCTTCGTGGGGTTACAGGGAGAATTAAAAACTACACAGGTAACCTCTTGAGCAAAGCCCGGGGCACGGTCAGTGCTAAGTAACGTGCCCCTGCTCTTGTCATCCTTACTAATGATAAACATCTTCATAAATGCTTCTGTTATTAATCTTCCTGGCAGACTGCATCTTCGGTTTGTCACAGAAGTATACATCTCCACCTGACTTGCACGCAAATGATCATAGAGTCTGAATTTAGAGGAGGCTGGATTAACGATTGTTAATGTTCCAAGTTGGCTCCTCCTGCCCAGGAGGTCTTGGGTTGGTTTCTTTTCATCTGGGCATACAGCAAGTGCTCAGTGAGTGTACATTGGATGGAAATACAGCAGCGGCAATCTTGGTTTTAATTGGGCGCCTGGGCACAGAAGTGGGCGGGACACTGGCAGACCCCGCCTCCCAACCCTTTAAGAAGGAAATGCGAGGTTTTCCTCACGTCATTTTTCCACAGTTGTGAGTGTGGGCCCAAACTGCCTGCATCACCTTGGGCAAGTCACTTTCTGTGCCTCAGTTTGCTCATCTCTAAGAAAGGGTTGATAAGAGTGTCCCTTTCTTCATGGGTTCAGTGCTCCTGTGCGTGAATAACTAGCCTGCCTGGCCAGCAGTAAGCTCCAGCAGGGCTGCCCACTCTTTTGGCATCTCTGGGCCACACTGGAAGAAGAAGAGTTGTCTTGGACCACACATTAAATACACTGCGACACGTCATCACAAAAATATCTCATCATGTTTTAAGTAAATTTACGATTTTGTGTTGGGCCACATTCAAGGCTGTCCTGGGCTGCATGTGGCCCATGGGCTGCAGGTTGGACGCCCCTGCCAGACTAAGGTTACTTACATGTCGAGCAGGAAGCCCCGAGGGCTTGGGAGAAGACTAGTAAAAGGTGCTTGGTGTTGACTAGTGCCCAACAACTCCCACTTCCTCAAAAAAAGGAGAAAAGCATTGGCCTCCTCCCCAACCAGGCTTAGCAGCTTCCCAGGGTGGAGGGCGGGAGACAGATGTTTAGGGCAAAATTGACGGGTTTCCCGGCAACGGTGGCCGTACAGTTGGGCGCTGTTCGTGACTGTTGACTGACCTTCGTGTTCCGGCCTCACCAGATGCTCTGCAAAGTCTGCCACGTTTGGCCCCAGCACCCCCGTGTCCCCATTTCACAGACAGGGAGCTGAGGCCCAGAGACAAGGCCACACAGATGGAAACTGGCTGAGCATGCTTCCCCCAGAGTCTGGGCCGGCTCCATGGGAGTGAATGGCTCGGTGGTTCCCGGATACCCCTCCTACCCGCGGTGGAGAGAAAGGAGACCCTTTCCCCAGCAGGCGAGAATGGGGCCCCTCACTCAGGTTCTCCTACGGTCTTGCCCCGGCCCTCACCTTCCCTCCCCCAGTAGCAGGATGGGCCCAGGCGAGGACTGGAAGAGCAGACTGTCTGCCTGGTCTGTAGAGTTCCCACACCAGTGAGCTGCCTCAACACGCTCAGCCCCTCGGGACCCTGGAGGCTGGCCTTCCTTCCGGACTGCAGGCTCCTGGGACCTCAGCGGCCTGTTGTGACAGCAAGGGAGTCCAGGGCGGGGGTTGTTATCCGTAGACTCTCTGAGGCCAACCCTGCGGGCGTGGGGAGCCACAGAGTTGTCCTTCGCTCAGGGTGACTCCAGACACAGGCTACTCAGCACCCTTAATCCTGCTGGTGCCAGAGCAGCTCACGGGCGCTTCACAGGACAGAGGGCAGAGCCAGCAGCCTCTGCGCTGTGCCTACAGGCCCCAGACGGGCGGGGCCAGAGCCTGGGGCTCTGTGCAGGCCTGGTTTCAGTCCCTCATCCCCCACCCACGCCGCAGAGCCTCAGTTTCCTCCTCTATAAACTGGAGTGAGTGGTGCCTGCTGTGCACTTAGCACAGGCCAGGCCCCGGGGAACGGCATCACTCAATGGGTCTCAGGTGAGATGCCTGCGAACAGGCACGAGAAGCCCCTGATGTTGCTTATTCGGTCCTGTGTTTGTGTGTCAACCCCAGGGAAGGCACTCTGTAAATGTTTCAGTGAGTCAGTGAGCGAGTGAACAGCAGGCTGGGCGGAGAAGGGCATTCCGCAGAGCCCCCACTTCCAGAGGGGGTGAGCAGGGGAACAGCAAGTCACTCAGTGCCCATTCATTCAGCAAGCATTTCTTTTATTTTTTTTCTTTTCTTTTAAAGAATTTATTTACTTTTTTTGGGGGGGGGGCGGGGAGGAGGGAAACAGAACGGGAGAGAAAAACATCAACCAGTTGCCTCTTGTATGCACCCCGGGGACTGAACCCAAAACCCAGGCATGTGCCCTGACCGGGAATTGAACTGGTGACTTTTTGCTTTGTGGGACAATACCCAACCCACTGAGCCACATTGGTCAGGACTCAGCAAGCTGTTTTTGGAGCTCCTATTATGTGCGGACCCAGCCCACAGGGAATATGCTGGAGCAAGCCCACCAGGCCTCTGCCCTCGTGGAGCTCAGTCTGAGGGGCAAACGGACAGACCACTGGCAAGGACACAGGCAAACAGGCAAGACCATTCTGGACGTAAACACAATGAAGCAAATTAGCAGGGGGACGGCGAGACTAGAGGCCACTGCGAGCAGACAAGCTGAGATGCCTCCCTGAGCAGGAGCTGGGAGGAAGGAGCCAGGCCTGTGGGCCATCTGGTAAAAGACCCTGAGACAGGAAAGAACTTAAGTGACAGGAACCAAAGGATTGGCTGGGGTGGCTGATGCAGAGTGAGAAGGGGAGGGGCCGGGTGGTAGGCATTACTACCCCCTCCTCCCTACCCACACCCTGCGCCACACACAGGGAGCCCCGGAGTGATGGAGCCCTAGCGTCTCAGTGGGCAGAGTGAGGGAGCAAGGCTATCCCGACACACCTGTGAGCAGAGAGAGGAAGAGGGCAAAGATCCCAAACAGGTCTCAAGTCTCCCAGTCTCAGGGAGACACCAAAGGGATGGCCCAGACCTGTCAGCCAGAGGCTTTCGGCAGAAGCACTTGAGTCTCCCGGAGAAACCCACGGAGTGTCTTCCTGCCTTCAGGTTCCCCAACCTCTTCCCCCCACTGAAGCCGGAGACGGTGGCCCGGAGGACAGTGGAGGCTGTGCAGCTCAATCAGGCGCTCCTCCTGCTCCCATGGACGATGCACGCCCTCATTATCTTGAAAAGGTATGGGGACGGGGAGAGCACTTAGGGCTCAGGCCAAGGCTGGACCCTTCTCCCAGAGACGAGGCCTCACACACAGGTGATCGATTAGTCGTGTCTGCTGTGGGCACACATGTGTGATCGATTAGTCTTGTCTGCCCTGGGCGTGACAATGAGAATAGTGACTTGCGTGCCAAGGGTTTCAGTCCTTAATTTGGGGCAGTGGTTCTCAAACTTGCTAGTCTCAGGACCCCTTTACAACCTTAAAAATTATTGAGCCACCCAAAGAGCTTTAGTCTATATGAGTTTTATCTAATGCTGTTTACTGTGTTAGACATGAAAACGGAGAAAACAATTTACAAGATTTACACATGTGTTTATATTTATAATATTTTTTATTTATAAATAACACTAAAAATCTGTCAACATAAATGACCTCTTTTATGAAAAGCCAGTAAATTTTCAAAAAAGAGAAAAGAATGTGGTAAGAAGAATGGCATTGTTTTCCTGTTTTGTTTTTTTTTTTTTGCAAAGCTCTTCATTGTCTAACATAATTAAAGACAACTGGGTGCTTAGGTCTGCTTCTGATTTTAATCTGTTGCGATGTCACATGTCCTGTAGCCTCTGGAACACTCAAACGTACACCCATGAGACAATGAGCAAGAAGGCAAACGACATCTTAGTGTGGTTATAAAAGTAGTTCGACCTCACAGACCACCGAAGGGATCTCAGGCATCCCCAAGGGTTCCTGGGCCACACTTTGAGAACCACTGCTCGAGACCAACAGTCATCCCCAAGCTTCAGGAAGTTTCACCTAACGGGGAAGACAGAGCTTTGGATGCTGAAGACTCAGGATTCACAGACATGTCACAGCGCTAGTCGGGTGGGGTCCACCAGGGCAGACCCCTGGGGGCGGTAGGCTTATGGGAGGAGGTGGTCCTCCTCCGGAATTTACCTGGGATCACGTTCTTTAGAACTTTCCCGACTAGACAGCAAGCCCTTTCCATCGGGGTCCCGTACCGAAGGGGCCATTCCCTCTCGCCCACACAGAGTTGGACTCCTGGCTCCCCTGGCTCCTCTGGGTCCCCAGCCGCCTCCAGTCCCCACCCCCTGGCTGACTGAACCCCTCTGATCTGGAAGGCCTTGTCAGGAAGTGAAACACCCCAGTTCCTTGACCAGATGTCAACTCCCAGGAAACCAGCTTCCCCTCTAGCTGCGTGTCATGTGGGCTCCAACTGTAGACACAGAAACCTCCTAAGGGAGGGGACGCGCCAATCAGTCCCTTCTCCTCCAAACTCAGAGCCTTTCAGAGATGCAAAGCAGGGGACGGCGAGTGGGCGTGGGAGGGGTGAGAGGCACCGGAGGGCGTAGTGCGGCCTCCCTTGATCCATACTGTCTCAGCTACCTCCATAAATCCCTAGCAGAGCAGGGACTCAGGCTCTCACCAAAGCCAGGCTGCCACCTCCAAGTCAGGGAGCTGGTTAGAAGCCTTTTTGACATTCTAGAAGAAAGCTGGTTTGTCTAGAACATCTCAGCACTCTTACAGTAAGCTTCCAGCCAACATTTTCTGTTCTGTGCCCTGCAACTTTCCCACAGGGAGCAGAGGCCACCCTCCCCCCATTCCCTGCATTACACCCTCTCTTCACCTACCCCAAGGAAATCTTTACAGGCTCGACACCACTACCACCACCTCCAGGAAGCCTTCCAGATTGCTCTCGCTGGAAGGAGGCCTTTCCCATCTTGCACCTAGTGTGGGCCAGGGCCCTTCAGTTTGATTCAACAAATGGACTGAGTCCCTCACATGCTGGACCCTGTGCTAGGGACCAGAATCAGAGGTGACATACCTGCCACAGGTCCCGCGTAGGCTTGACAAGTAAACAGTGTGAACAACACCAGGGCTTGGTGGGGAGGCGTAGACTATGGGGAGCCCAAGGAGAGGCCTGGGTGTGAGTCTGGGAAGTGTCTCTGGAGGAGGTGACGCCCGCCCAGTACCTAAGTGCCCAACCTCACACGGTAAATATTTGTTGAGTAAGTGGCATTTGGAGTTCACTGATCTCTGAGATACCTATGGGCCCTAAAATGCAAAGAATGTGGCTTTGAAAGTTTATTTTTCCCTCCCACCTTTTGCCTTGTAAACAGTCATTTATCCATTTACTCGAAAGCACTTCCTCCGTGGAGGGGTGGGCGGGGGTGGCTTGTGGATGTCACTCTACTACACCATCTGGGTGGCCACTAGTGACCCAGCAGCTGGTTCCCCACCCCAATGAGCATCTTTTCTTGCCTCCTTCCTCGCCCCCCCCCCCCCCCCCCCCCCCCCCCCCCCCCCCCCCCCCCCCCCAGCATCCTCCCACAGGCTGCCCTGGAGGAGATCCACAAATTCTCAGGAACCTACACCTGCATGAACACTTTCAAAGGACGGACATAAAGGCAGGACGTAGGCACGCTCGAAAGCCACGGAGCCTGCGGGGACCATGGCCACCTGGGCACACTTCTGTGGGGTGAGCAGGACTACCCCCCTGCCAGGGAAGAATCCGCCTGCACCCAAGCCAGCCGCAGGACCTTTGCACAGGACAGGCATAACTCTGACCCCCATGGGGAGGCAGGAAGCCGCCGGCAGCCGCCTTGACACTTTTGTACATTTCCGATTCCGTAGAGTTCATTGTTACATTGCTTCTCAAGTCTAATCAGCCTCAGCAGTGTGCAAAGACTATTTTCTGGGAGGGTCTGGGTGCCGATGTTCCCCCTTTCCCTCCCAAACCCACTCATCCTCAGCTTCTGCAACCTGGTGGAACGGCAGGAATGGAAAATAAAGAGATGGCTTTTGCGAGTCCCTTTGTTGAAATCCTTGGCCCCTGGTCCTTGGTGGGCAGAGGGGAGGGGACCCATCCCAACCACGAAACCCCATCCTTTGAGAGAGAATTGGTCTTTTGGGGGTCCCAGCTGCCAGAGGTGAAATGGGTGAGAAAGAGCTTAGGGGAGACGTCGGAGCCCAGGCCTGGGTATACGTGGTCCTTGCTGACACGGCCAGGCCCCTTCCAACAGCCGTGGGTTAGGGGACGCTTTGCCCCCCCATCCACTTCCCTGAATAGCCCTCATGAACTAGGCTGTGGAGAGTGGGCCTCTCTCCACCCTGCCACAACGCCCCTGGCCACGAAGCCACCCACTTGGGAGGGCAGAGCCGATCTTTACTGAGCACCCACTTCCGCCTAGCACGTGCTGGGTGCTAAGAGGAGAGTGTAATTGAGAAGCCAAAACTCTGAAGACCACCAGCACCACAAGGCCAGCACTAAGAGGGGTGCTTTGGGCCCCCCGTGCTGGATTTAATTGCAAGGGATAGAAGGGAAATAACAAAGGAGGAGGGAGTGGCCGAGGAGACCGATACGGGCTCAGCCGACAGGAAAAATGACAGCCAAGGAGAAGCGAGGAGGGAGGCCCCTGGCTCCTCCGGGATGCACTCTCCACTCCTGCAGCAGTGTAATGAACCTGACTTTGCGCACAGGGCACAGGTAGACCACGGAATCTCATCTAAGTAGCCTCCGTCTACACAGCTCTTGTGGGAGGAAGAGGGGTTCAGGGAGGGGAGCAGGCAGTGAGAAGGTCACAAATTCAGTGGAGGAATGTCCTCAAGCATCGCTTAAAGCCTGCAGGTGCACGCCACCCGCATTCGAGGAAGATCGGCCTCGCAGCCTGGATGATGGTCGGCCTGGCCCATGTGGAGAAATACCAAGTCATGATTACATCCACTGTTCACTGAGCGCCTCCTGAGGACCGCCATGTCCCGAGGGGTAGCATTTCCCTGTGATTGCCCACGGTCCCCAGCAGCTGCTGAAGACTGGAAAACGGCTCTCAGGAACCTCTTTGAGGACTTTCAAAAGCCACAAGGTGTTTTCAGCCAGGATATGACCCCCAGGTCTCCTGCCAACCTGCACTGGGAGGGTGGCTGCCGCTCCGCTCTGTGTCATCTGCTCTCTGGGACCCTGGCTGACAGAGGAGCCTCTGCAGGCATGGGCGATGTCCTCCTGTGGCAGAGGTGGACTCACCTGGCCACCCACACATGGACTCTGAGAGTTTCTGCCTGGAAACAATGCATCACTTCACTTGCGTTTCATTGGCCAGAACAGGTCATGTGGTCGAGGCTGCTGTGGATGTAGCTGGGCATACGGTCCCCACAGAGGAGTGCTCAGCAGTTCGGAACTATAATGTATACAGTCTGTCACACAGCAGCAGAAGATGCCCTCTCAGGGGCCAGGTGCTGGGCAGAGGGCCAACGAGGCACCGACCTTCTTTTTTTACAGGGGGTTGTTAGAAAGACCATTTTGCAGGTAAGAAAACAGGCTCAGAGCAGGGCAGCTGTGTGCCCGGGTCTGTGGGGCTGGTGAGAGCCAGGGTCAGAATTTGAACCCGGCTCTGCCCGATACCTTCATTTTGGTCCTTGAGGACAAGTGTCATCAAACTGGGAGGGCAGGGGAGAAAGGCACTAAAGGGGTCCTCCTGGCACCCTTGCCAGCCTGCTGAGGTCAGACCCGGAGTGTCCACAGCCATACACATCACCCTACTTGGGCATATCAGGCCACCACGGTGGGGCCCTGGGCTCGGCCTGCCCCATTGCTGCCCAGCACGCAGGCGGGGCCTGTCGCTGGCGCTCCCAGGAGATCAGCTGGGGGCAGACATATCTCAGGGATCAGGGATGGAAGAGGAGGAAAGAGTTGGGGTCCCGTCTGCAGGGCCCCGACTTTTCCGAGCATTCCTGAGCGGCAGGCGGATCTCTGTGCTCACGGCCTGGCTACAGGCCAACCTTCTGGAGAAGATTTGACGCCTGAGGTTTCCGTGAAGTTGCATTTGACCTGCAGGCCCGGAGCGCAGCGAGGACCCCAGGGGTCCAAAAGGGTGCAGGCCCCACCAGCCCTCCGCAGGGCCCACTGGGAACAGAGTCGTGGTCTTGGCTGAGGTGGGGCCCTGTGGCTGCCCAGAGCCCCAGGGCCTGGTCCCACCCTACCCCCTCCCTCTTCGATTAGACACTTTTCCTCTTTTTTCTGGACATTTTCCCAGAGGAACCAGGGAAAAAGCCTTGGGCAGGTTCCCAGGAGGCCCATCCTGGTTCCTCCCCAAGATGGTTTGGCTGCTTGGAGAGTGAGAGCGGAGAGCTAATTCTGTCCCTCAGTGCAGCCAAGCAAAGGGGAGAGACAAGCCCTCTGGCTCCCCGAACCCCAAGGGCCAGGACAGGGTGTGCCCAACCTGGGAAGGAAACTTGGGCCCTGGGAAATGACCCAGTTGCCATGCCTGGGGCTCCTCCCCATCGCCAAAGAGAACTGGATCGGAGGTGGGCACCCGGCCCGGGGAGACGCCAGACGCAAGCCCAGTTCTGATGTGGTTCCAGGCGACCAGGCTCTCTGGCCTGATGCAGGGTTAGGAATGGAGTCTTGTGGCCACTGGCCTGCTCCCTGGGCCAGGGTGTTTTGAGAGGTGGCCTCTCCTCTTCTCAGACCAAAATGATGGCCAGATGCAACCAGAGGGATAGAAGGTTTCTGGACTGACCACAGCACCCCTACCCCCAGCCCTTCTGATGGGCACACAGCCCATGCCCCTGGGAATGCCCCAGTCTGATGGGGGACCAAAAGCAGAAGCCAAGTCCCAAACAAACAAATCCTGCTGCCCAGGTGTGGAGCAGCACCAAGGGGGAAGCAATTATAGGTGGGTGGAGGGGGCAGGGTTCATTCAGGGCCCCTGTGGGGCCTGCCTGCCCACCATAGAGTCTCTGGGACTTCTCCCCCTGAGTGGTCTGTCTCCCCCCAAAGCAAAGCGGTACAGGCATCGGAATAAGAGCTGAGAGGTCTGTCTGTGAAGAGACCGCCTATATGCAGCCACCTCTCGCTTCAGGCAAAGCCAGGCCCTCGGTGTCCAAGTCCCTCTATACACAAAGAAGGCCAGAAAGAGCTGTGGGTGACCCACCCACGCTGCATGCCCTTTGGGTAGGGCTGTGAGACTGTGATCGGATTTACCAGCATCCGATCACACACCTCTGTGCATAAACCGCGGGATGCCTGCTGTGGGCCAGAGCCTGGGCTCGGGGGGGCCACTGTCCCGCAGGCATGCGGGTCCAATCCCCCCCACACATACACCACTCATGGTTGCCCCGAGGTCTCTGGCTTCTAGCAACCCAACGGGCGCTGAGTGCCCAGCTTCCGCCAGCCCGCCAGGAGGCCGGGAGGCTCCCTGAGGCAGAGGACCCCGTATTTGCGGGCAGGAACCCAGACTCTGGAGTTCCACCGGCTCCGCAACCCCTCCTGTGTGTGACGTCACCTTTCCCACCTGCAGGGTAGACAACATGTCCCTGCTCTCCTGTATCCAGTGTGAAGCTGCTAGAAACTCGAGGGGACGGTATGATGCTGGCAGTCCCCACCGCTCACTCCCAGGACCCTGCTGCCCCCAGAACACCTCTCACTGCAGGAAAGCCAGGAGGTGACTCCCGCCCGTCCACCCACCTGTAATTGTTTTCTCCCTTCCATGCTGCTCAGCACCTGGGCAGCAGGGTTTGTTCCTTTGGGACCTGGCTTCTCTTTTCTGTCCCCTGTCAGACTGGGACACCCCACCTTGGCCCAGCCTGGGAGAGCGGGGGTCCTTCAAGGCCTGCTGGTTGGTGTGGGCAGAGGCCTGGGCTGGGGGAGGCCCCTGAGGAGGGCTGAGGAAAGGGGCCGGATGGGGAGGTGCTTCACTGGAATGAAGGTGCTGTCCTCCAGCACCCACGGGGCAGGGTGGGACACTTCTCCGGCACCTGCGCCATGGCTGGCTGTGGGCAGGCCCTCTGCGTCCAAGTCTCTGTGGCTCGGGGTGAAAATAAACACAGAAGCCCCATGAGAAGTCACTGCTGGGAGTGGCAGGACAGCCACCGCCCACCCTGCTGGGATGCTGCTCAGGGTACAGGGGCTCCTCAGGTGCACGGCCCGGTTCAGAGGCAGGGCCCTCCGAGAGCCACCCACGCGAGCTGTCAGGAAAAGCCCAATGGCGGGGCTCGACCTGTCGCTCCCCTCCCCTGGGTGCTGGCCAAGTGCACAGCTGTGCAACCTGGGGTCAGGACTGCTCTGGACTGAAGCAGGGGGAGGGGCTATCTCTGCAAGGGTGCCCACAGCCGCTGTGCTCCCACTGGCCGGCCACCCAGCGCCCCCAGGGCTCTTCACAGCCCACACTGCCCATCCCCGCCTGCAGGCGTCACCACAGACGTCCCCTACCTCCCAGAAGCGTCTCACCTGAGCCCAAGTCTCCGCCTTCCCCCTCAGCTTTGTGCTGTCCCCTGTCTCTCCACTTGCCATGAGGATCGTTCCCCATAGAAGAGCTCCAGGGGCTCACAGTTCACACAGCACATGGAAGGTGTGCAATTCAATGAGCTCCTCACCTTCCTGGGCTGTGCAAATGTCACCACATCTTCGGGGACGTACACACAGGAGGTGGTCTTCTGTGTCTGGCTCCAGGTTTGTCCCGGAGGTGCAGCGGGCCCCAGAGCTGCATCCCTTCTCACGGCGGCATGGCCTCCTGCTGCGGGCGCCCCGCGGTGCATTCGCCCAGCCCCGTCTCCCAGGACCTTCTGAGCCGTTGTTACTTCCTGTGCTCTTGTGCTCTCGGACTCTCTCTTCCCCTCCAGACAGCTCACTCCCTGAGCACAGGGCACCGAGGGAGGGCCGGGCACGGACGACATTGGGCAAATACTTCGTCTGAATGAAGAGGGGCAGAGCCTTGGTCACAGGCAGCCGACCTCGGTGTGTGGTCTTCCTTCCAACACACCCATTCTCCCCCTCACCTTCCCTTAGGTGTCCAGATGGGGCCCTGGAATTAAAAACCAGAGTTTTCGCATTAAATGTGCCGGGCGGCCCCAGTATGTTTCTGGACATTTCCGTGGGTGGACATTTCCGTGGGGAGCGTTCTCTGTCGGGGGCCATTCTGGGCACTGCTGGCTGTTTGGTGGCCTCTGCTCACTAGATGCCTTCCCCTCCTAGTTGTGACGACCAAAACGGTCCTGAGAGCGTCCCCCAGGGAACTAACTCGCCCCTGCTCGAGAAGCCCTGGTCTACACACATTTCCACGTTTCTTTTACATCACAGCCCAGAGCAGTGGGACTTGACCTTGAAGAGTGGAGGAGTCCGAGGCCCAGAGAATTTCGGGGCCTGACCGCAGAGAAGGGATGTGAGGCTTCTGCCCCCAGGGGAGGGCCTTGAACCCCCAAGCCAGAAGCGAGAGGCCTCCAAGCACCCGGGGGCCTGCCAGGTCACCTCTCGAGACTTTCTCCGTTTGAAGCTCCCTCGCGCCGCCCTCTTGGCGAGCTGAGCCAACACTGCAGAATTCTCCGGCCTGCCTTCCCCTCCCCCCAAAATCCTTATCATTCCTTTCATTTTTCAATGTTCATGAGACAAAGGAAATCAGCATTTGGAGAAAGACACAAGCTG
Organism: Macrotus californicus; assembly: GCA_007922815.1. Lineage (NCBI taxonomy): Eukaryota > Metazoa > Chordata > Mammalia > Chiroptera > Phyllostomidae > Macrotus > Macrotus californicus. The sequence continues at coordinate 118,584 of VMDR010000691.1, read as the reverse complement.
TGTTTGTTCCTTAGCTGCTGCTGAGATGTAACCGGATCCCACTTGGGGAGGCCACTCTGGGGCCACGAGCGGAGCCGGGCTGGAGGCACGTTACTGTCCAGAGCCCAGGCGCACTGAGAGGCGGACGAGGCAAAGGTCCCCCAAATGCCACGGTGGGGTCTCGTGGTCGTGGGCTTCGTGTAGGGGTGGGCGGGCTGGGTTCTGGCCTGGCCCCATCCCTGCTCAGCCACGCTGGGAGTCCCCAGGGGCCGAGGACCAGCAGATGACCGGGGGCAACCCACTTGGCCAGTCCAGCCAGGTGCTGTGGAGCATGCAGAAAGGGGAGGGGGCTGGACTTCGGGCCCAGTGACGTCTAGCTGGCCCTCCAAACGCTGGCTCTGCAGGACCTGGGGCAGGTCACTTACCCGCCCCCAGCCTCGGTCTACTCATTTCTAGGATGACACCAACAGGCTTGTCCTCCGTGGGTTTTTTTGTAAAAATCAAGTGAGTAACATACATGAACGAATGCCTATACACTTGACATTAATAATTAGCAATTCATAAATGAATAGATGTGCATTGTTACAGGTGTTTTACGGTTGCTGTGTAGTTGGCACACCTGACAGACCCTCAGTGCTTCCTGTATATTTAACAGTCAACTCCCCCAGCACATGACAGGGAACAGAGGCAGAGAGAGATTCAGCCACCTGCCCAGGGCTTGCCGCACAGCCAGCAACGGACAGAGCCAGGATCTGAACCCCAGAGTCTAGCGGCAAAGCCCTTGTGCTCAAACCCTGGGTTTCCTGGTTCCTTGACTAAGAACCCTCATAAGGCTTCTTAGAGGCTCCCTAGATGAGCCTGGGAAGAGAATGGGGCATAATACCTGTCACCATTCACCCATGCTGCTAGCCGGCCGTGCAGCCGGAACTCTTCCTGGCCCATCCGCGTCCCTGGCGCTGCCAGATTCCGACACTCCTTGGCACAGGCACTGCTCACCCGCTGCAGGTGGGCCGGGGCAGGCCAGCCTCAGGCAGCCAGCTGAGGCCCTTCTGTGACCAGACATGTTCAAGGTGGGTGTCCTTTCAGAGCTCGCTGGGGGCTGCCGGGCCTTCTCAACTGTGGGCCCAGGAGGGAGGGAGGGCCCACTTCTTCTGTGCCCCAGCCCACCCTCAGACTCTCTCTCTCTTGCTCTCCCCAACCCACAGAGCCGGGCACAGAGCCGGTGCCCATGGCAGGTTGCTCCCTCTAGCCAATTTCCGAGCCCCTAAAATGTTCCTAACCCTCTGCCAGGTGCTTTGGGGACACTTTATTCACAGGGTACCCGCTGGGGGCGCACACAGTGGTGATCAAGGTGCCAGCCAGGAGGTGGAGTTCCCTTCCCGCGTTTTCCCCAGCGTCCCCTGGTCCTCTGCCCCTCCCGAGGGCACAAGGGGCTGGCAGCTTCTTTGTCCAGGTCCCCAGACAGACACTGTCTCCACCTGCAGCGTGTCTGGAATGGACCTGGGGAGCTCAGATTGGCCTGGACGATGGAAAACCAGGCTTGAAACCTGGGCGGAGGCTGGGCCACAGCCCCCCAGTCCTGCCACAGGGCAGTCTGGGCCTGGGTGACTCTGTTGCCTGGGTCACCACCTGCTGTTACCACCGCTGAAGAGAGCCCTCCCCACCTCCGACCCACACACTTCTCAGCACCACTGGTTTGAGTCAAAGCTGGGGGACATCTGATGGTGGAGCCCAGGCCTCAGCAGCCAGGAGCGGGGAGAGCAAACAGGGAGGCTATTTGTCAGTGGCTCTCAGTCCGGAGTTGTCCTGGAGCCACGCTGAGCCTCAGACAAGTGCTGATGCCCCAGCTGGCAGACGGCTCCCCACAGGACACTGGCAGACTCCCTGAGTGGTGACGGGTCCCACCCACAACAATTCTTGCTTAGGCAAAAGGAAGGAGTCATTAGTTCACATAACTGGAAAGTGCAATGATAATTGGTATCAGGTATGGCTGGATCCAGGGTTTCAAGCCATGTTTCCAGGACCTGATTCAGGTTCGGTTTTTCTTTCATGTCCTTCAGTTCCACATCCTCTGGGGGGCTTTGCCCTCAGACAGCTTGTTCTTAGCAAAATGGCAAACTGGCTGCTCAGCTCCAGCCCACACCTTCCCAGGTTCAAGGAGAGCAGGAAAAAAAAAGACTGTTTATTTCTAGTCATCCAGGGTTAGTTCTGATTGGCTTGATTTGAGTCACATGTCCACATGTGAACTAATCACATTGAGCAGAGGAATGCAATGCTCTGATTGGCCAGTCCAGAGTCATGTGGTCTGTGTTTACAGCCGGGGAGGGGACTGAGATTGGAGAGGGGTGGTTCCCCAAGCCCAGTGGGTGCCCTGGCTCAGAGAAGGGTGGAAGGAATCTGGGTTCAAAACCAGCTGTCACTGGAATGGCCATTGGTGGACGTGCTGACTTGCCTCTGGGCCTTTCCGAGTGACAGCTGGCCGTGCCTTGACGGGCAGCCCCAAGTCCCCAGAGATAACTTTGGCCTCTCCTGACTGACAGTTGGCCAGTGTGGCGACAGGCAGTTGGCAGCCCTGCTCTTGACTCCTGGCCCCTCCTGACTGGCAGCCAGTGAGTGCCTGGGGGTGGCTGGCTGATGCACTGCTTGGCAGTTGGCTGGCCCTGTCTGGCAGTCCCTTGAGGGGCTGCCCTGAGCAGAGGAGGGAGGCAGGTCTGCTGGGGTCCACCCATCCCCCTCTGCCTCTGCCCCTCTGGCTGCACCACTTATAAAAGCCTTTTGTCCCTGAATGGTGGCAGGGGCTCCCGTCCAGGGGAGCAAAAGGCCATTTGGGGCCAGCAAAGCCTTCTGGGAGCCAAGGACAGTGGCTCTGGAATGCAGGGATTCAGAGAATATCGGAAGGGGTGCACGGTTGTCCCTGTTTGTTCACTGCCCTTCAGTTTCCCACAGACGGCTCTGAAAGGCCCACTATGGTCAGGCACTGGAGTGGGGGCGGCGGTGAACTTAGCAGGCAGAGCATGTGTTCCCTGAAACTTCTGCGCATCGGGGAAGAGGGGCCCGACTGGTGTGATGATGCGTTGGATGCAATGCGTGTCAGATGGGGGTAGGACGGTTCTCCAGAGAATGATGTGTAAACTGAGACCCGGGGAGTCTCCTTTGGGAGGGTCAGAGAAAAGGCCCAGCCCAAGAAGTGTTTTGGGCGTCGGAGAAGGCGGGAGCAGCTGCAGGACAGGGTGTGTGGGCGAGGGGCCGCCATGCTCTGGGCAGTCGGTGAGGCCAAATCGCAGAGGATGCACTGGGCCCCCGGTTAGGGCCCGGGACCTTCTGCCACGGACAGTGGCATGATCAGAGCTGTGCTGTAGACAGGTTTTCCAGACTCAGACAGAACTGACCATGGGGGACCCCAGCAGAAGCGGGGAGCCACTCGGTTATCTAGACATAGAGGGCAGTGGCCCAGGGCTCGAGAGGGCGGATGCAAAGTGGTGGGCGATTTGAGGGGCAGCCGCAGGTGGGACGGGCCACCCTGGGAGCTGCGCCATGCCACTCCGTCAGCAGGCAGCTGCAGAGGAGCTTCCCAGCAGGATTGGGTCAGTGCACAAGGGAGGGCTTCCCCGTCTGCACACAGCCCGCACGCATACACACCCACACCCATGCGCACCGCGTTGTGGGCATTGGTCCGGACGGAGAAAGTAGAGGAAGGTCACCTTGAGATTCGGGGCAGGAGGGGGCAGGACAATTCGTTCTTCCTGCATCTCTGTGTCTCGCTGGTCACGTCAGCACACATTTCTCTCCCAGGGCTGAAAAGGGGTTTCCATGAAAGAGGAAAGAGTGAAGGCAGGGGCTGAGAGCCGGCTCTGGGGCCAGAGCGGCCTGAGCTGGCATCTTTGCCCAGCAATCAGCTGCCAGGAGAGCTGAAGACAGTGGCCCGGCCCATCCCGGCCCCATCTTTCGGCCACAGAATGGGGCTGCTGGGTGGATTATGGGAGATCACGCATGCCAAGTGCTTGGCATGGTGCCAGGGTGGCTGTCCCTGCTGTCCTGGCTGTCCTCTGCTGTCCACCCCTCCCCTCCCCCACCCTCCTTCCCCCACCCGCCTCCCACCATTCCCTCCCTCCACATCCTCGCCGCATGTCAGGGAAAAGGAGGCTAAGACGAAGAGGGGTCTGCATGAGCGGACCCGGAGAGGCCAGTGCTGGAGGAAGGCCACCTCAGGGCCAGGGAAGGAGGCCAGCCTCCCCTCCGAGACCAGCTGGTCGGTGCGTCCGGCTCCTGCCCCAGGCCAGGATGACAGATGGCCCCCGAAGGAAAGGTCACCGTCTAGGGAGCAGTTGTGTGTTTGGCGGAGGCTGGCAGGGTGGAATGCCTTCTGAGGGCTGGCCCGGCCCGTGGCTGGTGTCTGGGGGCCTGGACCTCACCAGCAACGGGGCTGTGTTTGGTCACTGAAGATGCGAAGGCTCAGGCCATAAATCACTGCCTGGCAGGGAAGCCAGCCTCACCCCCAGGGCAGCCCACAGGCCTGAGGCCTCTTCAAGGCCAGCGTGTCCCCCACCTCCCGGCGCGGGCAGGAGGTCTGGTGGCGGCTTGGAAGCCCGCTGGGGAGGCGGGGGAGAGGGGCGCGGGGTCTGGGGGCCTGGGTTCAGAGCAAGGTTAGCCAAACAGTGGATAAATTAGGCGAGGGAGACAGACAGCATCCCTCGCGGTGAACTTTTCACCCAGCTAACCTGCTCCTCGCCCACTCTCAGGTGGCGGCAGCCCCGCCCGTGGCTGTCGCCTCTGGGGGGTTGTCACGGGGCTCCTCCCCCAAGCATGCCACTGCCACCACCCCAGCCGAGGGTCTGAGGCCGGAGCACTCAGGCCAGGCTCCCGGGTCGCGTGGTCTGTTCAGAAACGGGCATTTGACTCAGGCTGAAGTTCACACTTGGGCGGGACGGCCAAACCCCACCTTATTCCCTCCCCTCACCTGAAGCCCTCAGCCCAGTGGGCACCTGAGTCTGGCGGACCTGACACCTGCCTTTGACAGAGTCATTGTCGGGGGCGGGCATGACTGTCTCGTCTGAAGTAGGCCTGGGGGTTCAGGGGAGTTTTCCAGGGGGACCTTCTCCCCACCCCTCCTTCTCTATGCTTGTCTGTGGCCCGAGCAACCCCTTGGGCAACCAGCTCTGTCTCCAGGGAGCAAAGGAAGAGGCCCTGCCAGGGGCAAAGTGGGCTCAAGGGCCCCCCAGCCATGGCCACCGCCCCAGGCTCTCTGCCACAATCAGGCTTGGGCCTCGGTCGCCGGAGCGCTCTCTGAGCCACGCCCCATGGACAGGGCCGCCCTCATGGGCCATCAGGCCACAGGCTGGGTTCTGGAGGAAGAGGGCGTGGGGGCCGGCCCGCCCCAGGCAGAGTCACCAGGAAGGGGGTCTACAGTCACCGGCCATCTCTGCCCATCACCCATTCACTGGCCAGCCTGGATACACGGCTGGTGCTCGGAGAAAATGTGTGACCGGAAACAGGGGCGAGTTGAGCCAGGAAGGAAGGCGGGCGATCCAGTTGGGACATGTAGGACACCCTGGGGCAGGCTCCAGGAGTCACCTGGTGCTCACTCTCTCCTCCGTGGGCACGTTGGGACGGGTGCCTGTGGCATCTCGAGCACTGGTCTGGCGCCGGGAACCCAGAGAGTGAGCGGGCAGAGTGCCCACAAGCTCACAGAGCCGAGAGCCTCATGTGGGAGGGGCACAGAGAGACGGACAGACAGGTACACAGACAAGCACAGGGGCAAATACCAGACCATGATGGGTGGTCAGCAGGGGTCCGGGGAGGAGGTGACGTCTGGGTGGAGGTCAGAATGACGAGGAGGGACAAGCTTGCAGGGGGAGCTCTGCGGAGTGAGGTGAGAGCTGGGTGGACCTGAAGCACAGGGCTGATGGGCAGTGTTAGAGGCCAGGCCAAGGTCACAGCCTCAGAGTTGACCTTGACCTCCTTGGTAGATGGCCTTGTTGTCAGCTCAAGGAACCCCTACCTTCTGACAGGGCCATCGGCTGGTCCTACGTAGCACAGGGGGCTAAGAACTGATGAGCCCTGCCCTGAGGAGTGTGTGGTCTGGATGCAGAGTCGGCTCTGTCACTTGTCACACCTGCATGACTCGGGCACTTGACTTCCACCTCAGAGCCTCAGTTTAGGTTTCTGTGAATGGGAACCCCATGCTAACCTTCCCAGGGAGTGAGGAAAAGCTTGAGGGACTTGGGGAATAAGCTGTCTTCCCGGGAAGGGGAGGGAAGAGGACCCTGAGCAGGCAGCCCCCCCCTCGGGACCACAGACCCTGGGATGTGGCCCACTCACTGTGGAGCAAATAGAAACCTGGCTGCTTTGGTGCCTGCCATCTGTCCCCTTCCTCTCTCCCGGCATGTGCTCATGGGACCCGAGGCCAGAGATGTCGGCAGACAGGGAGTGCTGGTGACTCGCTCTTGCCCTCTCGCCACCAAAGCCCATACCTCCATGGAGAAGCTGCCTGGGCCTTCACTGCCCCCAGAGCTGTCTTTCCCATCAAACAAAGGTTTCTCATTTCAGGCCAAATACTGTTGAGAACCTGGTCCCCTTGGGCTGCGGTCTGAAAAAAGGCATCGGCCGCACAGACCATCATTGGCCCTTCTGCAGGCAGCAGCCTGGCGGCCAGTGGACAGGGACCGCTGGGCATGGGCCCCGTGGCCTTACCCTGTGATCCCAGGCTGGGGCCTCAGAGACAGAGAACCCAGGCCCAGGCTGGAAGGGATGGGCACGTGGCTGTCCCACACAGAGACCCCTGAGCCCAGAATCTTCCTGGGATTCCATAAACCATTGCCCTTCTTGCGTCCCCCACCGTGAAATTAGCTCCGTGTTTCCTGATTAGAAAAAGAACATGCACTCGCGAGTCTTCAAGATTGAAATAATGGGAAAACACACTCAGGTCTCAGGAGCTCTGTCACTGTGTCCAGGCCGCCTTCCCTGGCTACCCAGGCCTGCCGGATTTGTCACGGAGGAAGCTCCGTCCCCTGCGTTGGACGGGGAATGCACGCGTGGATGAGTGAGCGCCTGGGGAAACTGACGCGGCCCTTCCAAGGCAGCGGACCGCTTTAAGAAGAGGTCACCGTGGTCCTCAGCATCCCGCCCACAGAGAAGCAGGTCCTCCTGAAAGCCGGGCCCTCAGACAGTGGGGTTTCCCTGGGGCCCGCTGACCTTTCTGCCGCCTGTCTTTCCCACAGTTCCCCGGCCAGGGGCTTCCCAGAGCAGATGGTCTGACCATGGGCTCATTGTTTTAAAATATTTATTTAGTATTATTAAAAAGACGGTGTCGTGACAAGAAAGAAAAAAAATGAAAAGAGAAAGAAAATACTGGGCATTCACCAACTGCCCGAGCAAGGGCGCGTTTCCTGCCCACAGATGGTCCGGGACCCAGCTCAGCACAGATTCGTAGGAAGCTGCAGTTTTTCTTTTAACTTATGTTTACAATGCACAGTTTTTACTCAACACTTTAGCAGATGTTCTCTGCGGTTCCACGTAATCTTTAAAATTCTCATTTTAAAGGTCATCGCCATGGCTCTATACTATCCCTTCGTGGGTGTATAGGTCACGTCCAGTTTTCTTGTTTGGGGTTGTTTTTGTGGGGTTTTTTGGCCATTGACAACAACGCCCCTGCACGTCGTGAGCAGCTGTGGCTGTGTGTGCCTTGCAAACCTTTTCTTTGGGATGAATTCTGATAGGGGGTCATGGGGACCAAGGACATAAACAGTGGGATGGCTTCTTCCCTGGGTGTCTTCCCATTTCTTTTCAAAAGGCAATACCAACGTACAGGCCCGTCAGCCGCCAAAGCAGGACCGGCCAGCGCTGGGCGTGGCCTTAAACGCACTCTTTTGCTAATATAAACACAGGGCCCGGCACAAGTAACGCCCCTCTTTTCTGACAGGCTCTTATTATAAAACCCTGGGCATGCAGTCCTGTGGCATAACACTCTCACACTCAGGCACACCACACGACATCTTAGGTGCGATGTTCAGATCAACACTGTAAATTATCACACCCATGTTATCACCCTACCAACCACACTCATGCAGGCGTTACTTCTGCCAGACCCCGGCAAAGAACTCTCCCAGGGCTGCCTTACTGGGCTCCTCTTCGATCGTCAGTGAGGATAACCCTTTCCGTTCGTGGCGGCTCCCAGTGGGAGAGCTTGGCCACTTCTTAACTGTCCCCCCCAGCCCCGGCCATCAGACATCCGTGGGGTCACGCCACCTCCTCGGGGCATTGCTGTGATCACATTTTTCCAGCTCAGCTAATCATTGTCTTTTTATTCGCCTTTTTTTATAGGTGCTTAGGCACGGGCGGCACTTTCAGACTAACAAAATATATAAATGTTTTTAGATGGTCTTTTCCCCAGGAGCTCACCATCTATTCTCACATTTCCAGGCCTCGCGCCACTGCCCTCAGTGAGTCTTCAGGAGCAGCCTGACTGTGCCGCAGTGATCCCATCACCTGCAGAACCCAGATGGGTTGGAAGTGAATATTCCAGGCACAGTGTCGGGCTGTGGAGATGAACTGCTTTCTGGCCTTTCACACCCGAGAGAGTGGATTGGGTGCTGCGGAAACCGCCCTGGGTGGGGAGACTTCCCGGAACAAGCAGGAGGATCACTGCATTTTGTGGGGAGTGTAGAAAACATGAGGAACACGTCACAGTCACTGCACGTCACACTGGGGGGCTGTGCGCTCCTGGTGATAACTGCAGGAGATGTCGACCGCGAACACGGCGCTCACCCCGGGGGGCACGCACAGCAAATGCCACCGCCCCCCGCCCGTTTCTCGGTCCGTGGACAACCTTCTCGGGTTCTTTGCTCTCCTATGCAGGACTCGCGATGTTTTTCTTGTTCATTTAAATGAGCTCTTTTTATGTTGTGGCCGTTCTTCCTTTAGCTCACGTGTCCTGACCTTTCACTTTGGCCACGACGTGCGGGATGTCGGCACGTTTGTGGTTCTGGACGTCTGCTCCCTCCCCAGGGCTGTCCCAGGTCACACTCGAGCCACCCCCGTCCCTCCACTGTCCTCAGGAAGTGGGCAAAAGAGTGAGTCTGGAGGTTCCCCAGTTGGGGCAATTTGGTTGGCCTTGTCTCAGGCTCGGCTGGCTTTCCCTGACTGAGGTCACGGCCCCCCGGGGACGTGGCTCACTGGAGCGTGTAGAATCATTCTTTTGAAATGAAAGGACTCAGAATCTCCTCACTCGGAGGGGCTCCTGCCCCAAATGAGGTCAGTCTTCCTGATTTTGGGGGGGTTGTTCCACTCTTTTTTCTTCTGTGACCAAGTCATTCACGCAGGGAATGTCCAGTGAGAGCCTCCTATGTGTGAGACGCTCTGTCTGGGGACATAATGGACAAAGCAGCCATGTCCCCGACCCGACAAAGTCCGCAGTTCACTGGGAGACACACACTGGTCTACAGCATCTATCAGTGAGCATTCAGTGAGCGCCTACTCTGTGCTGGGCTGTCTGCTAGGGGCTGGGCACGCCAAGGTGAGCAGAGGTGAACCACCACTAACCAAATAACCACACAGACCAATAGGAGGGAACCCGTGACATGTATGAGCTGTGAAGGGCTAGTGGGGCTATGCAGGCTGTGACCCAGGGGTGTGACATGTTCTGACGGGGGGCCCCGGGGAGAGAGGGCTATGTGTTCAGAAAGGCCTCCCAAAGGAAGTGGCATTTGAAGTGAGCTCTGAAGGCTGCTGACTGGGGTGAGCAACCAGGGGAAGAGCAAAAAGACTTTTTGAGACAAGGGGGACAGTCAAGGCAAAGGCCTTGGGGCAGGAAGAAACAGTCGGCAGGGCCAGGGTCGGACAGGTGGACGCAGGGCTGAAAGGCAGGGCTCCCCCCCTCTCCTGGGTCAGCCCACCTGCGGGACCCCTTCTGCCACGTCCACAGCTGGCCAGGTCCTCTCCTGCCTGACAGCAGGAGAGGGGTCAGGAGAGCTGACGGGCAGAGCTCACATTTGGAAGACGTACAACAGAGAACGCAGGGCGGGGAGGGGCCGCGTGGAGTCCCACTCTCGCCCTGAGACTCTCTCTGACCTCAGCTGGGGCTTGGCCTCCCGCCTGCGGGAGTTCACGGGGAGGTGAAGTCTCCAAGCCGAGCCTGGTTTCTTCCTCTCCGGGGAGGCCTGGGAAAGCCGGAAGGCCACTTGTCCAGCTCTGTCCTCTCCCCTCCCCTGCTCTAATGAACAAGCGTTAGGGATCCCGTGACTGTCCTGTCCTGGGCGTGGGCTTGGCGGGAGGACCCCACATCTGGGGGCCCTGGGGCTGAGGCCAGACCACTGCGACTCCCCTGAGCCAGAGGTGCCGCATTTGCCTGGATGGCCGGGCTTCCCTCAAGGTGCCAGGTCCGGCTCAGCTCAAGTTCACTCTGTGGCACCAGGAAGAGGACAATACCGGCCACCTGGGGCGCTTCAGGTTTGCACCTGGTGTTCTGCAAACGAGGCCCTGCCTCCTTCCTGCTGCAGCCAGGGCTGTCGCCGGCTTCCCACTGGTCCTCATGGGGAAATTCCAGCTCGGTCTGGGGGTCGTCTGCGTAGACGTTGGAGCCAGACAACTTTGGGGACAGATCCCTGACCCGTTTCTCCTCTCTGTGGGACCCTGGGCAGATTTACCTCTTGTGCCTCAGTGTCTCCATGTGTACAATGGGTTCATGCCACCCTGCGAGGCTGCGGGGGCTGATGGCATGGCGCCTGGTGACAGTTCCTGACAGCAGCTAGGGAGACAGGGCTTGGCCACCACTGGTTGCCCTCAGACCAGTGTGCTGGGGAGGTGGTTGTGGACAAACAGGGAAACTGAGGCTCGCCTGTAGGACCCTGCGATCTAGCCAACAGGTCTCACTTCATCCTCACAAGAACCTGGTGAGAGAGTATCAGCCCCTTACAGAGGAGGGCTCTCTGGCCCAGAGAGGGAGTCAGACTGACTGGAGGTGGCACAGCAAGTAAAAGGCCCAGCACAGTCAGGAGTGGGTGTTTGCTGAAAACCCAGCCCCACATTGGACCCGGAAGCTGGGGCCGACAGGAAGACACTTCCTGCACCAGCTCTCCCTGCAAGCCCAGAGTCCCCCAACCCCATGCACCAGCCTGGACCCCTCCCCACCCCATTGTTTCTCCAGCATCTAGGGCTCTACCCGGAGGGGCCTCAGTCCCTCCCAGGGAGCTGCTTGTCATTCTCCCCCAGTTCCTGCAAGGGCAGCGGCCAGCAGGGCCAGGCCAGCCCCTTTGTTGCGCGCTGACAGGACAGGGCAGCAGCCACACACTTCAGCTGCCAGCTCGCCGCGGTCACTCCATCCATCACGGAGGGCGGGGCCCGGCCCGCCGCTGGCCTGCAGTGTTGTTCCAGGCTGCCTGGGGCCCTGAGATAAACGGGGCAGGAGCTGGGCCCCTGGCGGGGGGTCCGCCCCTTCTGCCCTCATTAAAGTGCCAATCAAGAAGAGGAATGGAGGCGAGCAGAGTGAGCTCAGGCTGCCCAGCCACCAAGGGGACAGGACCCAGACTGCTCTCCCCACCCAGGAAAGGCTGGGGAGTTCCACCCCCAGCTGGGGCGGCTAGCTGCAGCATTGCCCTGGTTTTCCCACAACAGGAGCGGCTGAGGGTAGGGGGTGGGCTGGAAGTTCATGGCAGCAGAGGCCACTCACATGGGCTGGCTCCAGGTGCCTTTGGGTGACCTGCTGCCATGTAACAAATTCCCCCCCCCCCCACAGTGTAGTGGCTTAAAACAACCACCGTTTTACTGTCTCACAAACCTGAGTGTTGAGGGGCTCAGGTACGTGAATCTTCAGCTCCGTGATGTCGGCTGGGACCCCGCTGGGCCCGAGAACTTCCCGACCGCTCGCACACATATCTGGTGTCCGACGCCTTCCTGGACAAGGCTGGGCCCCCCTGCCGTGCCCCTGGCTGATACAGGGTAAGAATAGAAGCAAGGAAGCGATTTGGGGGGCTACTACCCACACCCAGGAGAGAGATGAGGGTGAGTAGATGTCTAAGACCCTCTGGTGGGCTGGATGTGGGATCTGTGTGAAAGACAAGTTCAAGGCCGACTGTGAAGTCATTGGCCTGAACAACTGGAAGGCTGGGGTAGCTTATGCCGATGGGTGAGACCAAGGTGGGGGCAGGCTGGTGAAGGGAAAGGACCATGAGTTCTGTTTTAGGCAGGTTACATTCGGAGCGACTTTTAGCCTCCCAGTGGACATGCCAACAGGAGGTTGGAGCCCCAAGTCCAGGTTTCAGGGCACAGACCCTGGCTGCAGGTACCAATCTGAGAATTGGGGTGCCCAAACTTTTGGCATCTCTAGGCCACGCTGGAAGAAGAAGAGCTGTCTTGGGTCACCCATTCAATCCACAAACACTAATGAAAACTGATGAGCAATAAAAAGGTTTTAAGAAAATTGACGATTTTGTGCTGGGCTGCGTTCACAGCCCTCCTGGGCCACATGCAGCCCGTGGGCTGCGGGTCGGACGCCCCTGATGGTATTTAAGGCCTTGGGACTCGGTGAGCTGACCGAGATGACTGTGCACGGGGAAAGGAAAAGAGCTGATGGTGAGTTCTGAGTTTTTCTCGCGTTTGGAGGCCCAGGAGATGAGGAAGAGCAGACAGAGAGAACTCAGGAGGAACGGCCAGCAAAGCAGGAGGAAAACGAAGGCACAATGGCCTCCTGGAAGCCAGATGGAAAAACAGATGTGTTTCAAGAAGAAGAGAGCGGCCAACAATGGAGGCTGCGGCCGCTTGTTCAGGTTAGATGGGGCCGTGTAGTGAAGGTGAGACTTGGCCCGGCCGGGTCACTGGTGGCCTGGAAGAGAAGGGTTCGAGGGTAGAAGCAGAGCTGGAAAGGGCTCGGAGAACAACACGGCACATCTCCGGTTCTGCCCATGGCAGAGTGGCTGGTATCAGACTCATCTGCCCGTCATAAACAACTGTGAAACTGGACAGAACATATGAGACAACCACTAAACTGCAGGCAACGCAAGGCAGGATCCGTGGGAGCAGGGAAGGCCAAAGGCTAAGCTCCACATTCAACTTGACTCTCTGCCTAGGGGCAATTGTCAAATTGTGGCGAAGACCCACAGATTCCAAGCAGGGAGTCATAGTCTCACTTGGTGGAGAAAAAGATTGTTCAGAGTTTAGGACTGCTAAAACAGCTAGAATTTGTGGGGCAGGTTACCAAAGAAGAGGAAACCACAAAGAAGACTCCTCAGAGAAGGAGCCGCAAAATTTGCATAGGTATTCCCCTCAGGCCTGCAGCTGAGTTCCAAGGTCTTCTTCACACACAGAGCAAGTCTCCACAAAGCCCAGCAAAAAACCTGCTTGGGAGCCAAAGGCTCAACAGAGAAGTCAGAGGTCCCAGTGAGGGAGTGACATTGCTCAGGCCACGCAGAGAGGAGAGACCGTGTGAGAACCCTGAGAATCCGGCTGCAAAACCGGGAAGGGTGCCGTTTGGAAGTACCATACCCCAGCAGCGGGGACTTCACCCTGGAACTGTGGGTGGAACGGAAATAGACTCGCCTTAACAGAGTCTGAAATCAATTCTTAACAAAATTGAGATAACCCTCTAGTTATCTAACTGTGTGCCAGAAAAAAAGCAAAAAAAAAAAAAAAAAAAAAAAAAAAAAAAAAAAAAAAAAAACCAGACAATACTCTTCAGAGGATGATATCATAATCCCAAGTCCCCACAGGGTAACGTTAAAAATGCTTAGCATATAATACAATGTTACTAGATATGCAGAGAGGCAGGAAATGTGACCCATATGCAAAGGAAAAAACCAGTCGATAGCAGCAAACCCATATGTTTGAAGTGGTAGGCAAAGATGAAAATATGTAAATGTATTAAAGAACTCAATGGAGCCTGGCTGGTGTGGCTCAGTGGATTCAGCACCAACCGCGAACCAAAGGGGCGCTGGTTTGATTCCCACTCAGGGCACGTGCCTGGGTTGCCAGCCAGGTCCCCAGCAGGGGGTGTGCGAGAGGCAACCTCACATTGATGTTTTTCTCCCTCTCTTTCTCTCTCCCTTCCCCTCTCTCTAAAAATAAATAAGCAAAATCTTTAAAAAAAAACAATTCAATGGAAAAGGTGGACAAAACATTTGCACGAATGGGAAATTTAGCAGAGAAACATTTTAATTGGAAATTCTTAAAATGAAAAATATAATATCTGAAATGAAGAATTCTCTGGAAGCACTTGATAGCATGTTGGAAAGAATCTATAAGCTCAAAGGCAGGTCGATAGAAATTATCCAAACTGAAGCACACAGAGAAAAAAAAATAAGACAGAACAAAGTATCCAAGAACTGCAGGACAATGTCAAACAGTCTGATACACTTGGAGTTCTAGAGTGAAAGGAGAGAGAACATGGGACAGAGAAAATATTCGAAGACATATGGCCATACATTTTCCAAAATGAATGGCAGATGTTAACCCACGGATTCAAGAAGCTCAGTAGACTCCAAGGAGGATAAACACAAAAACACCACACCTAAACAACCATTGTGAAACTACTAAAATACAAAGATAAAGATAACATTCTAAAAATCAGCCAGGAAAAAGAAAAAAAAGAACACATCACATTCAAGAGAACAGCAGTAAGAATTATGTCTGACTTATCAGAAACACTGGAACACAAAAAATAAGAAGAAAGACACCTTTAAAGTGCTGGAACAAAACTGCCCACCTAGACTTCTTTATCCAGTGAAAATACCCTTCAGAACTCAAGATAAACAAAGATATTTTCAGGAAAACAAAACTGGGAAAATGTGTGGTTGGCAGAACTTCACCACGACAAATACTAAGGATGTTCTTCAGGCTGAAGAGCAATGATCCCAGTTAGACTCATTTATCAACAGGAAGGAGTAAAAAGCATCAGAAATGGTTAAATATGGTGGTGTTTACGAACATTTATTTAAAAGACTACTGAAGAGTTAAAGCAAAAATAATAACAATATCATTGTGTTTACGACACATGTAAAAATTAAATACACGACAACAATAGCACAGAAAGAAGAAAAGGTGTGAATGAAGTTATGCTGTTCAAGGTTCTTACAATAGTAAGAAGTGATGGAAAATTAATTCAAGGTAGCCTGATAAGTTAGGGGTGAATACTGCAGTCTCTAGAGCAACACACACACACACACACACACACACACACACACACGGAAGTGTAAAAGCCAAGGAGATAATCATGTGTAGCTGCAGGTTCATCGACTGTGACAAATGTCCCACTCTGCTGTGAAGGGCTGAGGGTGCGGAAGACTGTACGTGTTGGGGGCACAGGGTGTATGAGAACTCTGGACTTTTTACTCAGTTTTGCAGTGAACCTAAAACTACTGCACTCTAAAAAAATAAATTCTCTTTTTAAAAAAGTCAAGAGGGGACTTCTGGCCAAGGTGGAGGCATAGGCAGACACACTATGCCTCCTCGCACAACCAAAAGAAGGACAACAACAAATTTAAAAACAAAGAATAACCAGAACTGACAGAAAATCAAACTGTATGAAGTTGGACAACCATGGAGTTAAAGAAGAAACATTCATCCAGACCGGTAGGAGGGGCAGAGACAGGCAGTGGGGTGGAGAGGACCCGAGGCAAGGCGGCGGCTGGCAGACCGGGGCGGGCAAGGTGGCAGCTCGTAGACTCAGGGAGGCAGCAGATTGCAGACTGAGTGGTCTGACATTCGCGTGCAGATAAACTGTGAGGAACAACTGAGGAGCGAGAATGACTCCGAAACTCAGGGTCCCAGCGTGGGGAAAATAAAGCCTCAAAACCTCTGACTGAAAACACCTGTGGGGGTTGAGGCGCAGCAGGAGAAACTCCCAGTCTCACAGGAGAGTTCATTGGAGAGACTCACAGGGTCCTAGAATGTGCACAGGCCCACTCACCCGGGAATCAGCACCAGAAGGGCCCAATTTGCTTGTGGGTAGCAGAGGAAGTGACTGAAAACCGGCAGAGAGCAGAGCAAGCGGCACTGTTCCCTCTCGGACCCCTCCCCCACATACAGCATCACAAAAGGCGACGGTGGGTGGCCCTACCCTGGTGAACACCTAAGGCTCCGCCCCTTACTACATAACAGACCAAAAAAAAAAAATGTCTCAAATGAAAGAACAGATCAAAGCTCCAGAAAAAATAAAACTAAGTGATGAAGAGATAGCCAGCCTATCAGATGCAGAGTTCAAAACACCGGTAATCAGGATGCTCACAGAACTGGTTTAATATGACTGCAAATTAGAGGGAAAAATGAAGGCTATGCTAAGTGAAATAAAGGAAAATGTACAGGGAACCAACAGTAACAGAAAGGAAATCAGGACTCAAATCAACAGTTTGGACCAGAAGGAAGAAATAAACATTCAACCAGAATAGAATGAAGAAACAAGAATTCAAAAAAATGAGGAGAGGCTTAGGAACCTCCCAGAGAACTTTAAATGTTCCAACATCCGAATCATAGGGGTACCAGAAGGAGAAGAGGAAGAGAAAGAAACTGAAAACTTATTTGAACAAATAATGAAGGAGAACTTCCCCAATCTGGCTAAGGAAATAAACTTCCAGGAAATCCAGGGAGCTCAGAGAATCCCCAAGAAGTTGGACCCAAGGAAGCACATACCAAGGCACATCATAATTAAATTACCCAAGATTAAAGATAAGGAGAGAATCTTAAAAGCAGCAAGAGAAAAGGAGACAGTAACCTACAAAGGAGTGCCCATAAGCCTGTTGGCTGGTTTCTCAAAAGAAATCTTGCAGGCAAGAAGGGGCTGGAAAGAAGTATTCCAGGTCATGAAAGGCACAGACCTACATCCAAGATGACTCTATCCAGCAAAGCTATCATTTAGAATGGAAGGGCAGATAAAGTGCTTCCCAGATAAGGTCAAGTTCAAGGAGTTCATCATCACCAAGCCCTTATTATATGAAATGTTAAAGGGACTTATCTAAGAAAAAGAAGATAAAAAATATGAACAGTAAAATGACAACAAACTCAGCTATTAACAACTGAACCTAAAAAGAACAAAAACAAAAACAAACTAAGCAAACAACTAGAACAGGAACAGAATCACAGAAATGGAGATCACATGGAGGGTTATCAGCGGGGGAGTGAGAGGGGGAGAAAGGGGGAAAAGGTACAGGGAATAAGTAGCATAAATGGTAGGTAGAAGACAGACAGGGGGAGGTTAAGAATAGTATAGGAAATGGAGAAGCCAAAGAACTTATATGTAAGATCCGTGGACATGAACTAAAGAGGGGGAATGCAGGTGGGAGGGAGTGTACAGGGTGGAGGGGAATAAAGGGGGGAAAATGGTACAACTGAAATAGCATAATCGATAAAATATATTTTTAAAAAAGTCAAGAAGAATGAAAATGTAATTCTAAAATATTCTCAGCCCAAAATAAGAAAGGAAAGGAAAGTGCAAAGGACAGAGAGCAGATGGAGCAAATGGAAGACATATAAAAACGGTAGGCTGAAACCCAACTGCGCCAGTATTTACATTAAATGTAAATGGACTAAACGCTCCAAGAGAAAAACAGAGAATATCCAACAAGCCCCAACTATATGCTGTTCAAGAAATATAAGGACAACAAAAGGAGGAAAGTAAAGTGTTGGGGAAAAGTTATTCCCTGGAAACACTACTCAAAAGAAAGCTGGGGTGGCTGTGTGGCCAAGGAGACTGTGGGACAAGGAGCATTTCCAGAGACGAAGAGAGACATCGCATGATGACAAACAGTCAGTCCATCAGAAGACATAATAATCTTAACTGCGTCCCATTAATAATTCTAGTAACATAGTTTCAACGTATGGAGCCAAAACTGACAAAATTAAAAGGAATCAACAAATCCACAGGAATAATCGGAGACTTTGACACTCCTCTTCAAGACACTGACAGCAGCAGACATGAATCAATACAGACACAGAGGCTCTGAAAAGAGAATGTGAGAAGAGGGGGTGCAGGGCAAACCCCGATCTTGAGGAATGTTGCTCTAAAGAGCGCCAAGACTTGAGCGGTGGCTGGAGTGGGGATGCATTCAAGGATGGGTTAAGCCGGGAGAGTCACGGCACATTGGCATCCTGGCGAGGATGGTCTTGCAGGGGTGGGCACTGGTGCCACCGGATGACAAGCGGACAACTACAGGTGCCAGGTCTTTGGGCGAGCCAGGGAGGAAGGGGTGAGGCTCAAGCAGGACTGGGCTGAGGTGCTGGTGTGTGTGTGTCAGGGGAGGACGCCGACCTCAGCCACTGGGCTGTGTCCTGTGGCCAGGCTTCCTGGGCATGGCAGGGGGCAGCAGGGCCCAAGCCTCACCAGCATCTCGGAGTCGTGTCCTCCTCTTCTGCTCCGGGTCCCCGTCCCGAGGTAATTCACATTGGCCACAGGCAGCTATGCCAATACAAGAGGCTGGGACAAGAGTGCTGCTTTTATACTTTCATATACGGATTTCTTATATATATATATATATATATATATATATGAAATATATATATAATACATGTAGGGATTTGTTTCACTCTTTTAAAATAACACTAAAGATGAGCCCTGGCTGGTGTGGCTTAGTGGATTGAGTGCTGGCCTACGAACCAAAGGGTCATGGGTTCGATTCCTGGTCAGGACACGTGCCTGGGTTGTGGGCCAGGTCCCTGGCTGGGGATATGTGAGAGGCAACCACACATTGATGTTTCTCTCCCTCTCTCTCTCCTTCCCTTCCCCTCTCTTTGAAAATAAATAAATAAAATCTTTAAACAAACACCAAAGATTTTTACAAAGTAATTGATTCACAGAAAAGGCTCTTAAACATAATTTCTCATAAAAGAAGTATTGTATTTTGCTGTCTATAATGTGCACTCTTTTGCCCAAATGTTTTGGGGAAAAATAAGGATGTGCATTTTACATGGGTATAAAGATTACATACCATGGGTGTGATAATGGGTATAATAATGCCGTGTGTAATGTGCACAGAAACGTGGGCACACATTATACACGGCAAAACACGGTAGGTGCACATGAAAACTACACTCAGACATGCATTTCCACCAGATTGGCAAACATCTGAAAATGTGCC
The DNA here is from genome assembly GCA_007922815.1 of Macrotus californicus. NCBI lineage: Eukaryota > Metazoa > Chordata > Mammalia > Chiroptera > Phyllostomidae > Macrotus > Macrotus californicus. Next base: position 99,553 of record VMDR010000691.1, on the reverse strand, counting down.
GACACGTTATACTGGTCAGGGCATGGGGACGTGCACTGCCATTCATTGCAACTCATAAATTGAAACGTACTCTGTAGAGATAATTTGGCAATATGTATCAAAATTATAAATGTGCCAAGGATCCAGAAACCCCTCTTCTAGAAATCTAAGTCAGACGTGAAAACTCCAGTCTGCACGGGGGGTTCCCTGCAGTGGCAGGAAGATGGGAAACAACCTGAGTGACTGTCGGCGGGGAACTGGCTGAATCAGTCAGGGGTGTCTGCACCGTGGAAACCGTGCAGCTCCCCAAGGAAAGTAGGAAGCCCACTCTGTGCTGGCATGCAATGAGCTTGGAGACATACTATCAAGGGAAAAAAAGCAAGGACGTGGTATGTGAAAATTTTGTTAACTAAAAACTAAGAGGGAGCAAAGTAAACAGATGCACAGGGTGGGGGGAGTGGGTTTTCAGGTGTGTGCACGAGAAGCAGAGTTCAGTCGTGGGCTCCTGTCACCATTTTCCACGGGGACAGCTGCAAACCTGCTCTCACCCCGCCCCACACGCATGCACGTAGCTGCCCGTGTCCTGTATCTTACAGCTACAGCTTGCCTGTGTGTGCGTGTGTGTGCGTGTGTGTGCATGTGCGTAGCTCCCTGGAAAAACACACAAGAAACAAGGAGCCTGGAAAGCAGGCGGTCAGAGTGGGAGGGAGGAAGAGACAGAGAGAGCATCAACAGAAACAAACACGGAAGGCAAGCCCCGCCAACAACACTCGGTGTGGCCGGCTTCCCGTTCGCCTCCCAAACGCTGCATTTTCTCTTCTACGCAGACACGCCTCAGGAACTCCATGGAGAGAATCGAAGAGCATGTAAACCCGACACACTGACCGCACACTAGGCCGTAGGCAGACAGGAAGTGAGCTGTAGCAAAGCCCGCAGCTCACATTTGCTCAGTACCTATTTTGTGCTGGGGATGAAAACGTCTCACTTGGGAGAGACAATTTACAACCAACGATCCGCCATTCTTACGTTCAATCTGTTGCCGAGTTTATATAATGAATGATTTATTAAAACACGAATACATATTCTCTTCAGTCACCTGTGAGGGGGCTGTGGACGAGCTCACCAGGTTAGCAGAACAAAGCTGATGGTGAAAGCGTGAGCTGCAAGACCATAGATAACGCGCCTCCTTCGCTTTTATTAATATCATCGGTGTCATCCTCTGACACCAACGGGCTGAAGTTTGCAGGCACCAACCCTGTGCCGCGGCACCCTGGCACTCATGGGCCGGAGGCCTGGGCCCAGCCTGGCCACCGAGGCCTTGGGCTGGCAGCTCTTCCCATCCTGTTTCACACACGGTGTGTCCACGTGCCCGTGCCCATCTGCAGCCTCTGTGCCTTGAAACACCCCGGGGCAGCTGGCCAGGGGCCTTGGTTTTGTTTGCAAAGTTGTCCAATCTGATCCTGGTGTTTAGCAAACAAAGCTAGGCTCCTAGGGCCCAAACAAGGAGAAACAGATGACCCCCTGGCCTCTTCTGACCCCCCAGGGAACTCCAGTGGACCCAAGAGGCACCAGGAGATGCTCCCAACATTTCAGAGCCAAAAAGATTTGGATTAACATTCCGTGAGGCTTACCGGGAGTCCTGGTAGGGGGTGGGGGGCAGGGGATGTAGGACAAGGCCACCCCACACCGGGCTTCCAGCGACCAGAGAACTGGTCCCTCCCGACTGCCCTCTGGCCTTGTGTTCTTCCTGCAGAAGTCTTGCTTCCTTTTTGGACTGTTCCACCCCCTCCTCTCCTCTGAATCCTGATGGTGGCCTCTTTGGACACGCTGGGGGACCTGGGAGAGCCTGGGGCAAAGAATCCTCCCCAGGCAACCCTGTCCCTGAACAGGTTCTTCATGTCAAGGGGCAGGCCTGCATTCCCCAGGGGCCCGGGACCCAGACGCCTCCCAAAGCGCCACTTTGCATTCCTGCGTCGCAGTCCACAGAGCGTTGTCCTTCCGTCCACTTCTCTTCCGTCCAATGTGGCAGCCACCGGCTCCATGGGACTATTGAAATGTGCCTAATCTGAACGGACAGACTCAGTGCAGGTACGACACACACCAGATTTAGGAAATGCAGTTCAAAATGGGAATTCAAAGCAGCTCGTCAGTAATTTTCACACCGACCATGCACTACCTAACACTACTTTGGGCCTACTGAGTTAAGTGTAGTGAGAAAATTCAGCTCCCGTTTCTTTTTCCTTTCTGCAGAATGTGACTCATATCCAATGGAAAGGACATATGGGACTTGCATTATATTTCTATGGGACAGTGCTGGTCTGCTTGGCAACATGTTTCTGAAGAGCTTCGTTTCTCAGAATCCCTTCCTGGGTGGTCCCAAGGTAGAGTTGCCCAAAGCAAAGGGGCACGGGATTTGGGGGACAAAGGTGAGCCCAGCCACTGTGCCCTGAAGGTCACATTTGGGTGGAGGCAGTGAGGGACAGACATAGATGGGTAGGCAGGTTTGTTTTTCCTTGCTCTTGACCCACAGCCAGCTTATTCTTGTTCCTGGTGGTGGCCCTCGTGGACCAGCACTGACCGCCCCCCACCCCCAGGAGCCTTTGCTGCGAACTCACACAGAGCAGCCACTCAGAGCCAGGAACCCCCAAAGATGCCTGAGCCAGCCCCTCCGAAGCCTCCCCGGGAGAGATTAACAACCTTCCTCTGAGCTTCTAACTCCTCCAGCCAGCACCTCCCAGCCCCTTCCCGACTGCCCACAGTCGGACTCCTGCGACACAAACTTGGTTCCCTAACAGCCCTCGGTTCCTGCTTCCTGAATGATACCCACCCCTCCCCAGGCACTGAGGCCTCTTGGTTTAGCTAAAACACAAAACTGAGAACTAAAAATATTGGTTCATGTACCAAACTACAACTGGACACGTTTCAGAAGCCAGAGGCCTGCTCTTCCTGCTCAGGCCTCCGCCCAGGTCCCTGAAGTTGCATTTCCTCTCATCCTGCACCCCCAAACCCCCTCACTCTCCCTCACTCTCTTTCCTGCGCCGTCCCCCTTCCATAGCAGCCTGCCCACTCCCTGCTGTTGTTAAAACACCTGAAAGGGACGAAGAGCGCCCTCCTCACTCTTTCCCTGCGGCAGCCACATTTGGAGGAGAGGCCACGCTCAGGGCTTCACCTTTGGGTTCTGTTCCAGCACCACCCCTCCCGGCACCGCTGGGGCGAAGGCCTCGGTGGCCTAGTTCCCAAGTCCGAAAAGCTTCTTTATAGCCTTGCTCAACCTGACCCCAGAGCAGACTTGGCCGCCACCGCCCAGTCCCTCCCTCCTCTGCCCTTTCCCCCAGAACGTCCCCTTCGCCACTCTCGCCTCCTTACCAACCCCCGTCCCTGTTCCTCCTCCTCTCTGGGCCGGTGTCAGGTGCCCTGGGTCCTGGGGTTATGATCCAGACCCACGTTTCTTCTCTTTACACCCTCTCTGAGCACTGAGATTTACTCTGTGGTTTGTTCAAACCTTCACCTCCAAAGGAAAGGCTCCTAAATCTCTCTCCTTCCAACACTGCTAACCGGGTTCTCCCAAGGGCCCCACATTCAACGTGTCCAAACTGAAACTCATCGCCCTTACACCCTCTCTGGCTCTCCAGCTTTAAGCAGAACTGAGACCCTTCCTGTTGCAAGTGACCTACATAAGGAAATGGACCTTTGAACTGATGTAAGCGAAGCCCAGGGCCGCAGGGGATGTCCTCAGGCCCTGGCCTCTCTTCACCTCCCAGGTTGGCCTCCCTCTGCTTTGCTTCACTCGGGGGCAGGCCCTGCCTACACGCCAGTTCCCGGCAGCTTCAGGCTCGTATCTTCCAAGTTGAAGTCAAGGGGAAAGAAGGCATCTTGGCCCAAATCCCTGGCTTCACTCCCACTGGACCAAGTGTCCATTTCAGAACCAACCTCTGTGTCCAGGGACGGGACCACATTGACTGGCGATTGGATCTTATATATCTGTGTATGGGAGGGTAAGAGACGGCTCCCCAGCAGGAATTGAGGGCCTATTTCCAGAAGTGAGAGCTGACTCTGGTTAGGCAACAACTCCGGTCTTGGAAGCCCTTGTCCTGTCCCCTCCCTGTCACGTACTGCCAAAGTGCGAGACTGACCCTTCCCATGCCTTGCCGGGCGGCTATGACAATTCCCTCGGGAGGACATCTCCCTTGACTCTCTGCCCCTCGATCCACCCGCCGTACCACTGACGTGGCTGTCTCTTTAAGCTTAGAGCTGATACTGCCTTTCTCTGGCCCAGCATGATTTCCAGATTCGCCCATGTGGTTTTGTGTGTCTGCAATTGTCCATGCCTCTTGCTGAGTGGCACCCCGTCCTTAAGTTGCACCCCAGTTTGCTTATCTCTGCACCTGTTGATGGACGTTTGAATTGCCCATCAGCCCAGTTTTTGGCAATGATGGTGAACACTGTGGACAAGTCTTCACGTGGCTGTATTTGCATTTCTCCTGATACCTGCAAGGCAGAACTGATGGGTCACATGTACCTCTTTGGGAACCTGCCAAGCCATTTTCCCAACCAGCCTTACTATTTTACATCCCACCAGCACCGGTTAAGAATTCCCTATGCTCCACACCCCTGCCAGTACTTGCTGTTGTCTAACGCTTTAATTATTCTTCAGGTCTGTAGTGGTAATTTATTTTAGTCTTAATTTGCATTTCCCTGAGAGTAATATTGCACATTTTTTTCATGTGCTTTTGGCCCTTTGTGTATTTCTTTTATGAAGTGTGGGTTGAAATGTTTGCCTATTTCTCAATTGGTTTACATAACTCATCGAGTTTATTTGCTACAGAATTGTTAAGAAATTTTGAATCTATGTTCACGAGGGATAGTAGTCTTTAGTTTTCTTTCCTTATAAAACTTCTGTCTGACTAACTGAAATGAAGAATAATTTACAGGGAACCATCAGTAGAGAAGCAAAAGCCAAGAATCAAATCAGAGATTTGGAATATAAGGAAGCGAAAAACACCCAATCAGAACAGCAAAAACAAAAAAGAATTTAAAAAAATGAGGCTAGTGTGTAAGAAGCCTCTGGGCCAATTTCAAGCACACCAACATTCACATAATGGTGGTACTGGAAGGAGGAGAGAGAGAGCACGAAATTGAAACCCTATTTGAAAAAGTAATGACGGAAAACTTCCCTAACCTGTAAAGCAAATAGACACACAAGTCAAGGAAGCACAGAGAGTCCCAAACAAGATGAACCCAAAGAGGCCAAGAGACATCATAGCTAAAATGCCAAAGGTTAAAGACAAGAAAGAATCTTAAAAGCAGCAAGAGAAAAGCAGTTATCTACAAGGGAGCTCCCGTAAGACTGTCAGCTGATTTCTCAACAGAAACTTTGCAGGCAAGAAGGGACTGACAAGAAACATTGAGGGATGAACTAAAGAAACTACAACCAAGGTTACTCTACCCAGCAAAGCTATCACTTAGAATTGAAGTGCATATGAAGAGCTTTCCAGACAAGAAAAAGCTAAAGGAGTTCATCATCACCAAACCAGTGTTACGTGAAATGTTAAAGGTTCTTAAGAAAAAGAAGAAAAAGTAAAAATAAAAAATATGAACAATGAAATGGCAACAAATACATATCTATCAACAATTGAATCTAAAAAACAAAATAAATGAACAAGCAGAACAGAAACAGACTCATAGACACAGGGAACATTTTGCCACTTGCCAGATGAGAGGGGGTTAGGAGATGGGTGAAAAAGGTGAAGGGATTAGGAAGCACAAATTGGCCCTGGCTGATGTGGCTCAGTGGACTGAGCACCAGCCTGCAAATGGAAAGGTCACTTGTTCGATTCCCACTCGGGGCACATGCCTGGGTTACAGGGCAGGTCCCCAGTTGGGCGCACACGAGAGGCAGCCACACATTGATGAGTCTCTCACACATTGATGTTTCTCTCTCTTTCTTTCTCTGTTCCTTCCCCTCTCTCTAAGAATAAATAAACAAAATTTGAAGATTTTTTTAAAAGTTCAAATTCTCTGTTACAGAACAGTCATGGGGATGTAAAGTACAGCATAGGGGATATAGTCAGTGATAGCCTAGTAACTACGTAAGGGGTCAGATGGGTATGAGATTTATCAGGATTGTCACTCAGGAAGTTATATAATGCCTAATCTCTGGGGTGTACACCAGAAACTAATATAATATTGCATGTCAACTGTAATTGAAAAATAAAAAATGAGCCCTGGCCGGTGTGGCTCAGTGGACTGAGCGCCGGCCTGCAAACCAAAGGGTCACTGGCTTGATTCCTAGTCAGTGAACATGCCTGGGTTGTGGGGCAAGTCCCCAGTAGGGGGCGTGAGAGAGGCAACCACGCATTGATGTTTCTTTCCCTCTTTCTCTAAAAATAAATAAATGAAATCTTTAAAAAATGATTAAAAAAATTAATACATAAAACTTCTGTCTGGTTTTGGTATCAGTAATACTGACCTCCTAAAATGATTTGGAAAGTGCTGTTGCCTCTATTTTCTGAAAGGACTTGCTTATGAGTGATATTAATTTTTCCTTAAATCTTTGATGGAATTAACAAGTGAAGCCATCTGGGCCTGGACTTTTTTCTTTGTGGGCAGGCTTTTAATTACCAATTTATAACAGTGTCTTTAATAAATATAGGTCTATTCAGCTTTTCCATTTCTTCAGTCAATTTTGGTAATTTGTGCCTTTCACGTAACGTGTCTACTTTATCTGAGTTGCAGATTTAGTGTCTATAGGACCTATACTGATGCCTGTCTTTTTTCAACATGGAAAGAAACAAGCCTTAATCCTCCGCTGTAGGAAACCAGTGAATAACACCTCTACTGGAGAGAAGTCGAGAGCAGGTGGTAGGAACAGGGTATTTGGGAAAAAGAGAGGCAAACACAAGAAGCTGGAAGGGAGTTGAGGGCGGCCGGTTCTGGGGTACGCAGTAACACAGGGCTGGAGACTCAGACTGAGCCCCAGTGAGGCCCCGATGACTTAAATCGTTGTGCAGCTGAGTCTGTGTGGGGGACCCCTGGCATAACGGGGCTCCCCAGGATTAATTTCCAGGTGGGTTGCAAGGTCTAGTAAAGGACAAGTAATAAATACAACGGTGCTAATTTGAAGCTCACATCCATGGGATTAAAACTCTGAACTTAAGCCCACTAAAGACTTTGAAGGGGAGAATTATGTCACAGATTTTGTTTGGAATTGCCCAGTGCCAGGGGACAGAGAGCAGATGGGCCTGAGTCCTCTCACCACTTTTGTGTTTTCCTGGTCTTCAGGCCCCTAGGCAACCACTCCCACCCTGGCAATGTCATGGTCAGGGCCCACCACCCTCCCGCCACCCCGTCAGACAAAGTCCACGCCTGGCTCTCCCTGGCCTGACATCCACACCCCACCCTCACTGAGCTTCTGTTCCCCCACTTCCAACAAAACTTCTCTTCCGGGCTGTGTCCTCCATGCCGTCGAATCCAACACATCTGACCTGACTGTCCAGCGCCGCTCAAGCCAGCGGACCACCCACGTCTGCAGCACTGTTTCCCAATCGCCTTTGCGGGCTCAGACTCCCACACGCACCCGTCTGATGTGGGAGCGCCCAGGGCTTGGCCCGGGCCTCTGCTCTGCTCAGGTTCTCCCTGTGACTGACCCACTCCCAGGATAAACAGCGCCCCCAGGCAGGCCACACCCTCGGAAGTTCTGAGCTGCTCACTTAACCATCTCCACTTAATAGGTCACGGACATCTCCAACCCCAAAGGGCCACAACCTCAGACACGAGTTGAGCATTCGACAAGTATTGGGAACACTCAGGAAATGGACACCAGCCATGAACGTCCCGCTCTTCCTCCAATGTCTGGGTGACCACATCTCAAGTCTCCCAGTTACTTAAGCTGGAATCATCATCCGTGCCCCTTTCTCCCTAACCCTCTAACATTAAAGCAATCCCTCGGTCTCACCTACTCTTCTTTGGAAACATGCCCCAAGTCTATATGCATCTCTCCATCTCCGCTGCCCTACGATGCCCGCCTTGCTTCTTACCTGGAGCTCCGCACAGCCTTCCTCTCTGGACTTGTTTATCCATCTCCATCTGTAGGAGACGTCGATTTTACAGTGAAGCCCTCTGCTGAACCCCCTTCCCCACGTGGCTCACAAGTCCAACATGCCCTGGCCTCGGGCCACCTCTCTCCAGCCTCATCTCGATATACTCGGTCGGTCTAGAGAGCCTAGTGCTGGGATGTGCAGAGCACCCCCTACCTCTGGGACTTCGCATGCGCACTGCCCTCCCCTCTGCTGCGCTAGACCTTCTCAGTCCCTACTGCCTCTTCCCCCATGAAGCCTTCCCTCCCCCACCCCGATGTCCACTATCTCAAGGAGGGCAGCAAGAGTGGGGCCCTATTCACTGCATAGTCCTGGCCCCAGCTCTGAGCCCGGTGCCCAGGGAGACACTCATGGCGAGGGCTGGCAGAGGCTCAGTGGCTGAAATCAGTCACCTGTGTTGTCTGGGAGCCTCTAGGGATGGTGGGTCCCTGTGGACAAACCACCCAACAGAACAGAGAGGGGCCTTTCTGCAGGCTTGGCCAGACTTCCCAGAAGTCTCCATGTAGCCCTGAGGTGAAGTGCCTCAGGAAAACATGCCCCACGGCAGCATGCTGCCCCCTAAAGGGGTCCCGGGAGTCATCCCAGAGCCTCTCCACTGCCCTCTCCCCACACCCTGCCTCCCTCTGGGGCTCACTTGCCCAGACACCCCAAGGCCAAGCTGGCCCCGGTCCACACACTTCCTCCGAGGTAGCATGTAGCCATGACTTCAGTGTTTTTGAGTCGGACTGGAACAAGTGTGAGGCATGAAGTTTTAGGACCCCTTGGGAACAGTGGACACGGGGGGGCCACTGGGGGGCTGCCTCCTCTAGGATCCACGAGCGGGTGGGCAGCAAAGGCAGCTCTGAGGGGCCATTGTTCCGGCATCGAATCCCGCCACCGTACCTGCTGGGTGACTCAGAGTTCCCGTGGCCTGTGCAGGCCACTGTGCTCGCTTCTTTGTCCTCACTTCGTTCACTTTAAGGACGGACCGCCGCTTCCGAGGTGCACAGCGGGACTTAGAGACCCCCCCTCTGGCCACTTGCAGATGCGGGTCAGGGCTCTCTCAGACACCCAACGAAAGGTTGTCCAGGGTTTGATGACTGCGGTCTGTACCCTTGTATCTGTAAGTGCGTGTGCCATCTATCAATTTTCCTTACCTGCTCATGCATACGTGCCTCAAAGAGAATATGCTTCTGTTTCGTATGTTCATGGAACATTTATAAAAACTGATCCAGTGCTTGGACAAAAAGAAAACCACAACAGGCTTTTTAAGTACGTAGAACTCTTCACATTACATTCACTAATTGCAATCCAATAATTGAAATAACTAATTTAAAGAAGTACTTTTTTAATATTTAGAAATTGTAAACACAGTCCTAGGTCAGCTCTTAGACCAAAGGAATCAAGTAAAATTAAAAACTATGTAGAAAAATAATAAAACAACGCTTCCTACCAAAATCTATGATATAAACAAAGCTGAATTCAAGAGAAAATGTATAATCTTAAAATGTTGTCCTTATATAAGGTGGAAAGAAAATCGAAATAAAGCTAAGTGCTTATCTTAGCAAGCAAAAGATGAACAGCCAAATAAATCGAAAGAAGCCAGGCAGGGCCATCAAAGATCAAAGATGCAACCAACAGAATCCTAGAAACACGTGGGAACAGAAGCAAATCCCAAACTTGTTCTTGGAAAAGACCAGCAACGTCCTCAAGAGCTCGGTTATAAAACAAATGGTCAAAAGATGCAAGATGAGAAGGGAGAATAACCGGGTACAAATTAAAAAAACAACAACACAAAACTCAGAGAACTGTATGATTTCTAAAAACCAAACGTGCCACTAAAATCGACCCATGAGAAAATGAGGAACTTGGATATTCCAGTTAACAAAGGGCACGATGGGGCAGTGATCAAGAGAACTACTAAAAATGTTCTAGAAGCCCACGGGTCTGCAGCCCACTCTCATCTAACTCTAAAAAACTAGGACAGGACATTTTGATGTAATTTAAGTACTACAAACCATAGAAGATACTGGAAATCTCCACAGTCCATTTTATAGAGGCAGCATAATTTCAATTCTAACACCTGATGAAGAGAAAATTATAGACTCTTCCCGCCCCCCCGCCCCCACTCTAAAGATTCAAAGGCTCAAAAGTATTAGCAAATACTACCAGGAAATGAATCAAAAGAGTTATAAATGAACACATTATGACCAAATGGGGCCTATTCCTGGGAATAAGGGTGGTGGGTTCCAGGAAATTTATCAACATGGTATTACACTGAGAACAATTAGAGGAGCCCTTACTGGTGGAGCTCGGTGGGTTGGGCATCGTCTTGCAAACCCAAAGGTTGCCGGCCAGGTCCGCGGCTGGGGCAATGCCAGAGGCAATCAGTGTTTCTCTCCCTCTCTCCTTCCTCTCCCCTCACTACAGGTGAATAAATAAAATCTCTAAAAAATTAGCGGAGAGCCTTCACTGGTGTGGCTCATCGGACTGAACATCGGCCTGCGAACCAAAGGATCACCAGTTTGATTCCCAGTCAGGGAACGTGCCTGGGTTGTGGGTTAAGCCCCCAGTTGGAGGCGTGCGAGAGGCAACCACAGACTGATGTTTCTCTTCCTGTCTTTCTCCCTCCTTTCCCCTCTCTAAAAATAAAGTAACATCTTTAAAAAAATTAATGGGGAAAAACAATATGGTCACAGTAACAGATACTATAATTCAGCAGCCATTCCTAACTTAAACTTCTGCAAAGGGAAAGATGGTCAAAGGCTAGGGAAATGCAAAGTCAAGACTGAGATAGCACTTTGCATCCCTCAGTCTGGTGTGCGGGGCATGGGGCGGGGCTGCTTCCAGGTGGCTGCCGTGCCCAGGGTCCCAGCAGTGCTTTTGGAAAGTGATCTTGCCTATGCCCTCTAACCCTTGGCTCCTGGGAGTTAGCACAGAAATAAAATTTGTGGCTAAGCACACGTGTGGGAGGCTGTTCTTGCGGGGGCAGGGTCGGGCGAACTGAAAACCAAGGGAAAGCCCACCGATGAGGAACAGTTGAGTCAATTACAGAATCTTCACATCAATAATTATACAGCATTGAAGGCAGGTCTGCCAACCTGAATGTAATACTGAGAAGTTGCAAGAAAGTATGTGGAATTCCAATTTTATAAACACAAATGCCAGGAAACAATTACAGGTGAATACACGTGTGTATGCACATGCCTGAGTATAATGACAGTTCAGTGAGAACACAGGCCATACATGAGGGTAATTATTAATCCGGAGGTGTCCCATAGAGGGGGGGTGCTGGGGGGGAGAACAAGAGGGGAAAATACAGCAGTAACTGCCCTCATATGACAGAACATATGGGAAATTCTATTTTTGTTTTGTGCTTGTATAAAAAAAAAAATGACTTTTCATGCACTTCAACAGGATTCTTCTGTGGCCAGTTATTTTTCTCTTGCTCCTCAGGACCCGGTCCTCCAGAGGGTCAACGCCTTGGGAGGTGGCAGCTGAGCTGGGGCAGGAAGGCAGCTGTCACCGCACAATCCTGCTGGGCCATCAGTTTCTCCACGCCCTGGACGCTTGGACGGCAAGTGTTCCAACACTGTCCCGTTCCCCGGGAGCCCTGAAATACCTCTCCCTCACCTGGGGGTGTTGGCTACACCTCCCAGGACCCTCTTCCCCCCTTACGAGGGGCCTAACTTTAGATGCTGTGCTTTGGTTTGGAAAGGGCAGCCCCTCCCTTTCCTAAGCTCCTGGATTTCTGTTGGACACTTGCTTCTGATTGGCTCTTGCTGAGTTCCAGTGGGCAGTAGTGGGTGGGGTATTTGAATAGGCATGGAGGCACATTCCCTGATTACATCCAATTCTTTGCCTATTCTATGCTGAACAGCTTAGAAAAGCACAACCAGGCTGCCTGCTCTCACTTGAAATTCACGATCACCATCCTCAAACGGGCCCTTCATGCTCCTGGTCTGTTCACCCTCCCACTCTCCTCACTGGCTGTGGTACCTGCTCTCCCCCTCTCCAAATCTGCACCACCTCCCCCACCCTGCTCCCTGCTGATCTCCGAGGAAATGGAAGCAACCAAATGAGAATTGAGATGCCGACCAGAATGAGATGCTGACCTTCCACCAGCTGGGCTCCCTTCTCTCCTTTCACTTCCCTCCATTATGAGCCTTCCTTCTCTCTTGCAGTGCCAGCCATTTCTCTCCCTCCGTTCACGGCCAGAGTGCTCAGAGAACTGTCCGCACCTGCCATCTCTTCATTCCTCTCCTCCCGTTTTTGCCCCAAAACGAGTCCGACCGGCGTTCACCCTCGCCGCTCCCCGAAACCGCCCTTAGGAAGGTCTCCGGTGAGCTTGAGGTTGTAAATCCAGCGTTAACTGCCGGTTCTCATCCGACTCCATCTATCGGAGGTGCTGGCTCGTTAACTTCCCTGCTCTTTGTAACTGTTCTGGACTCGGCTTCCAGGACCCACTCCTGGCTTCACGCCCACCACTGGGGATGGCCCTGATCAGACCCCGTCACCGTTCCTCTGCATCTGCCTAACCCCTAAATGCTGGGGGCGCCGGGGCTCAGACCTGGGGCCTCTTCTCTGCTGCCCCCACTCAGTCCTTCGGGGCGTTTATCCTGGCTCCACTTGTCACTTGCGTGTTGCCAAGTCCACACCGGGCGCCTTTGGCCTGGCCTTGAATTCCAGACGCCCGCGGTCGACTGCCTTCTTGACATCTCTGACGGGTAACAAGTAGGCACCTTGAACTTAACGTGTGCCAAGTGAGCTCCAACCTGCCCCTCCTGAAGTGTCCCCTTCTGAGGAAATGACAGCTTCCCTGCTGCCAAGGCCTAGACCAGCAAACCTTGGAGTGGTGGGGTGGGGAGCAGACGGCGTGACACGTGGGCCATGGGGAACACACAGAGCTGCTGACTCTCCCACAGTTTTACGTACGATTCACGGGGAAGCCCCTGCCCAAGCACTGTGCTTCCACGGGACGAGGGGGGAGGGGGCATGTTACTGTGAGCATTGTGACACGTCTGGCATTTATCACTGATGATGGTTCTGCAATCTCTGGAACACCGAGAAACCAGAAGAAAACACACGTCTAGGAAGTCAACAAAGCCTTTTATTCCACAGGAAGTTACGACTCTGACATGAGAAGCAGGTTAAAGAGTCAGAACAGACGGGCGTTTGTAACAGTGTTTCCACAGTGGGGAACCAGGTGTTTTGTTTTCAGAACTTTATTAAGCAGCTACTATGGTATTTTGAGGCACAGATGATGCTTAAAAACGAAGTGGCCCTGGAACCTTCTGCACATTGAAGTGAGCACACGCCGCTGGGGCAGGTGAGCACTGACACTGTGCCCTGCAGGGCGTGGCGGCCAGACCCCGGGGCAGGACGCTGGCTGACCTCTCTCCAGCGGGCAGAGGAAGTGGCAGCTATGGTTAGGCAGCGACATGGGCTGGCCAACTGCTGGGTCAGGGAATGAGGACGGCTTTTGATTTCTCCTGATCCAATTTCCCCGTATTCAGTCCATTTCACTGTTCGCCGAGAGGAACTGTGTGTTTGAGGCAGCACGAGAACCGTGGCGGTTATCGCAACAAAGTCTCAGCCGTCCCTGGCCACGCACCAGTTTAAGAAGAAACGGGGCATTCGCAGAGCCAGGGTCAGAGCCTGCCCCCTCCGAAGCGTGGGTTTTCTTCCGGGCGAACCAGGAAACTCTGCCCAGAGTCCCTGAAACCTTATCGCCTGGCCTGGCATGAGGGTGGGGAGGGCATGGAGCTGGAGGAGCTCTCGGGTGGCGTCCACCTGCCCCCAGCCCCACCCCGTTTTCACATTCTAAGGCGCAAATGTCAGAGAGGAGTTGTGCAATCAGAGGAGGTGGACAACTATTTCAGGAGCCGATTAAAATTAGAAAGGAGAGGGAGGAGGGCCTCCGCACACCTCTCTGCAGGCCGGGAGGCGCCGTCCGTCTGCACCCGGCTTTCTGCCGCCAGAGCCCGGGGCACCCACTGCCGCTGAGCTCCTTAATCCAGTACAGAAATCCAAGCAACAACTTCATTCCAGAATGTGACAGAGGGCCTGCTGATGCAAATGACCAGCCCTTCCGAGAGTCTCATCTGTAAGAGGTCCTGATCGCAGCTGGGGGCTACTGATGGCGAAACTGTGGGCACACATGTTGGGTGCAGGGAGGCGGGCTGGTGAGGGGACGCCATCCTGACTGCCCAGGGGCCAGCTAAAACAAACACAAACAGCCCTGACCCTTCAAAAGCCAGGCTTCCATTTTGCAGTCCACGAAATTAGGGTTCAGTGAGGACTGGACCTTGAAGTTCAAGACAACCCTTGAAAACACTACTTAGCCAAAGCACTTGAACTTATAAGCTCCCTTCCTGCTTCTTTGAAAACAACAGCCCCCCCTCACAGCCCCACACACACCCGGGGAGGGGGAGGGAGGGAGACAGAGGAAGGCCAGCTTCACTTGTGTCTTGGAAGGATCCGGGTCACGAGTTATAAACACCGGAGCCGTCTACACATCCACTGGTCCTTTGGGTCGTTTTAGATCTGGGCTACGTGTGACAAGGTTGTAGAAATTGATTAGCTTTGTGAAAATAAAAATTTTTAAATCACAAGGCTAGTCATTCATTCAAGGGCCCCCCCCACCCGCCAAGCAAGAGCCCGGGAGGAATGGGCATTCACACCAGCCTTGTTAGTGTTTGGAATTTAAAGCCAAGGACGAGAGATGCTCTGGTCAAATCTTGGTTACCGTGAAAAACTTACCAAAGCAGCTTAGCTTTTTAACACTCAAGTTTCATTGCCTTGCTAAGCCTCTCCCTCTCCCGCCCCTCCTCAGCATCACCCTCACCGTGGCGGGTGCCCAGCACTGTGGAGTGGGACGCCCACTTGCGGAAGACTCCTAGGACCTTCTCCCCTGGTGCTGCCCGGGAAGAAGAGCATCCTTACTGCAAATTTTGATACATCTGTGGAATTCTGATATATAAAATGAAGATTTCTATGAGATTTTTTCTCCTTCTAAATCAACAGAACCTACCCATGTTTTAAACTGACCCTCTCTGATAATAACCCAGGAAAAACTTTTAGGTTGGCAAGACTCGTCAGGAGAAAGCCAAGGAGATAGGCAGATAAAAAAATAATCTGTGATCATCTAACAGCTACCTTTAGAATGGGGGAGGGGGTGAGAAATAAATCACAGCTGGGTTTCGGGGCCACTCCCCTGCCTCTCTCAGGGCCAGCTCTGGCAGGCCCCTGGCCCCGCAGGTTCCCAGGGCGGCTGGCTGAGCCCCTCCCACCCCACCACAGTCAGCCCACTTTGCTGTGTGTTCTCTAGTTTCTAACCTCACATTCGTCAACTTTCAAGAGTGCCTTTTATAGAGAATACCCTGAATTAGCCGTGTAGAGTTAGTGCAATAGAAGATCCAATATAATTTTACATTACTTTACAGTTAACAAGCCTTCACACACATCACAGGCCCTGTCTGGAGACGCGCCTATGTATTTACAGACACACGGTTGTACATATATACATGTTCACAAGCTACAGGGCAACCCCAAAACTATATTCATCTCAGGACACTTTGTTACGTTATTCAACCGATACCTTTTAAAAATCACTTCCCCATAATCTCAAGTGACCCCACCCCACAAATTCATACGGTTGGTTCCCATTCACATCCCTCCATTAGCAGTTACTTCTCCTCCCACTTGGTGTGGTCCCCCAGCCGAGGCTCCTGATTGGTGGGGGTGGGGCCGGAGCACCTCCATCCAGCGAGCGCCGGGATGCTGGGATTCCTCAGGAGTCCAGCTCCAGCTGCTCCTCGTTTTCACTGAGTCTTAACATCAGCTGCTGTTCATAGTACAGGCTCTTTGCATAGTTTATTTCTTGTGATAACTTGATAGCGAGGACCTCCGATTTCACATGGACCTGGAGGACAGAAGGGAATGAGCGACCTGCCCCCGAGGGGGGCGCACAATCACAGGACCCCGGCTGTAGAGATCAGGATGGGTGCACCTTTAAGAAACAGTCTCCAGGGCCCTATTCCTAGTTGGGGCTAATTCGAGGTCTGGGCTGGGGGTGTGGGGTTGGTTCCTGAACCTGTGTCTTTAACAAGCTCCCTAGGTGACCTGGTAGCCAACCATAATTGCTGACACCAGGACTCCTGTGCAGGCTGAGAGTACAAATAAAGGCCTGTACCTTTGGGATTCATTCCAAAGTCTGGTGCCGGTCAAAGAGGGGGAGAACCAGCACTCAAACGCCTCGAGGTCTTCCTTATCTTAGCTGCTCACTTGCCTTAAAAGGGGCAAAAACGCAGGCGGGCCAGGCTCCCCACCAGTAAAAGGAACCTGTGGAAATAACTCATACTTCTGGGTGTTAACTCTATTTTAATCTCCCAGCCCAGGGGAGCCCACACAAGCCGAACCCAACCCCAGTGCATTCCTGCACAGGGGGAAGGTCAAAGGAAAGCGGCCTGATAAGGTTTGTTGCTGTTTCTGATCCACAGAAAGACCCCGAGATAAGCAAGGCCATTTTGAGTGATGCGCTGATCTCACAAGCAGGCCTGACAATCCTAGCATGCCAGGCGAGACAGGAGCAGGACCAGCCCCGGGGTCTCAGGAAAAGACATCACGCCAGAACACGGCCAAGTCGGCGTTTCCCCATGCGTGCTCCTGCCGAGCCAACGGTCCCTCCACATGGACACAGCTCCTTCCAGTGGTGGCCATATAACCTTGACCAAGTCACCAGCTGTCAATAAGCCTCCTTACCAGCCAAGTGGGGACAATGACACTCCAGCATCAAATGATCTGTAAGAAGTACTTAGTATCTAGCCTGGCACACAGTTAGCCCTTAATGAATGCTGGTTTTTAATAGTAACATTATTATTTAAAAGTCCTGCCACCACAGAGTCTTCTAACCTTTGGAGGCAAAGTATAGATTTTATTTAGAAATATTTACCGAGCATTTTCCTGGGTAAGAGCCTTGGCTAGATGTTGAGGCTTTGCGCAGACAAAAAGGAGTTAGTCCCCAGCTGCCACGGCGGGAGACAGCAGGGAAGCCGGGGCGTGCGGACACCGTCCCAGACTCCTGTGTGCTCACGGGGCTGAGAGGCGGCACCCTGGGAGTTAAGAACAGCACGGCCCAACCCCGCCACGTGTTCCCGTGAGAAGGGTAAGCAGGGCAGGTGACCGGGGCCCCGTCTGTCTCACACCCTCCAAAAGCACTGGTGGGGGGCGGCAGGGGCACCGCGCGCGCGCACTCACCATGGGCTTCTGGTGGGAGGGGCCGGGGATGGACACTCCACTACTGGTGTTCCCCGCTTTCTTGGTCACCTGCACATACACCTTCCCATGGTCTTTGGAGACGAGGCAGTGGTAGAGGTCGTCGTACTTGACTTCCAGGAAAATGGCCTCCCGGTCTACGTAGTCCCCGCTTTTCAGGAAGTACACAGCCTTGGAGGAGATGAGCACGCAGTAACCCTCGGTGTTCTCCACGGCAATGAAGCTGTGAAGGGGACAGGCAGTCAGCACACAGAACTCTCCCCTGGCAGTGCCAGCAGGAAGGGGTGTGGGCCTGGGGTTGGTGGGGGGGGCCCTGATGTCCAAAGGCCTGGCCTTGACTCCAGGCTCCCTCCCTCCACCTTGACTCTAACCCTTTCCTCATTTAGAAAGCAGGGACAAGAGTGGGGCTGGCACTGCAGCCCCTCCCACGGGGAGCCGGAGCCATGCAAGTGCGGGATGCCAACTGACTCGAGAACCGTTTCTGTCCCGACATGGTGCGGGCCGTCTCCAGCGAGGCGTTTCGGGGGATGCGAGGCTTAGAGACGACCATGACAATGCTTTGTTGGACAAAACTGGGAGAAAAATGATGTAAGTGCTGACTGAGGCAGCTGAGAAAGTTCTCCTTGAACACAGGGGAGCCCAGCACCAACAGCTGGAGGACAGGCCCGGGGAGGGCCACGGAAGGGGAGGAAGCGGAACTGGCAGGTCACCACGGGGCCTGATGTGAGGTGGCTCAAGGTCCTTGCGTTTGCACACCGCCATCTACTTCCTTCCTATCTCAGTTCGGCGAGGCTGCCCGGTCCCTGCTCAGCACCTCCAGGGACAGGGAACCTGGGAGACTTCTGCCAGTGACACGGCGCTTTAGTCAGTGAGGCTGTGACCCTGAGTTCCATGACTTCCAGGCACGGCTTGGAGGGGCTGCAGGGCCCTCAGAGAACTCTCCTTCCTCTTCCTCCGAGGCGCTCCCAGACTTAAAGTGGAAATTTATGCAAATCAAACCTCTGGGCCCAGCTACTGAATGGAGAGCAGTGACCCTTGGTGAGCGCGGTGACAGCTCTCCGGGCCCTGGCTGCCTCGGCCGCATCTTGTGACAGCCTTCCACAATGGGGCGGCGATGTCTGTCAGGGGGACAGCGGAGAACAGATGACGGCAAGAATACTAAGAGCTGACCACAGGCTGGCTGTCAAGCCGCGGCCCCCTGGGCCTTGACGTCCTGAGAGAATCTGCAAACAGCAGTGGCTCAGAGCCCAGGGCTTCCCCCCACTCCGCCCCAGGAGCTGCTGGGGGACCAGGGTCCCAGGACGGCTTTGCCGCGTGGCAGGGGGCTCTCCAGTCCGAAGCACGTGCCAGTCACTTACTCTCGGGGTGCAGAGAACCCCGGCACCCCTGCATTCAGAGCACTCCAGTCTCTCAACCCACCTACACCCTCCAGTCCAGAGGGCCCCCAAGCTCCAGCCCCTTGGCGAAGCTTCTCAGACCGAGTTTCCCCACAAAACGCTCCCACCCCGCCCCACTTTGAACACTGACTGCTTACCTTCCAAAGCGTCACCAGACACGCATTGGTCCCCTTCATGTGTCCTGGATTGGACTCTCAGCTCTGACTAAGCAGGTGGAGCAGTGGGTTCCACATCCTCACCGCGCCCCCTCCGCCCCCCAACGCCCCATCTCCCTGAGCATCACCGCCGAGTCTGCAGCCCTGACTCCTCGCTCAGCAAGTATCGGCCTGCCCCCAGTTGCCATTGTAATCATGGCCTCACATGACAAAAAACTGGAGCTTATTGTTCTATTCTAGCCAGTGGGCAATGACAAGAATGTAGACTTGTACAGTCTCGATGCCCGAATCAGAAAGGCCCAGCAGCTCCTGGCGTTGAGGCCACTCGGCACGGGCTTTCCCACATCCCGGCCCTGATGGTGTGTGCCAAGGAGGCAGCTTCCCATTTACAGGACTGCACAGAACCTGAAACTGCGGGTCCGGGGGGAGAAGAGGGACAGAGGCAGAGACAGGGGTAGTAAAGAACACTTCCTGACAGAGAAGAAGCCCTGCGGGGCCAGCTAGAACTTGCGGGGGAACTAGGTAGAAACTGAAGAGCAGCCTACAGTCCCTGAGCACCGGTGGGCCCGGCAGGTGGCTGCTCAGGCTGCTGGGCTCTCCAAGGCGACACCCAAAGTTAGCCACTGCAGCTGGGGTGAGAGCAGGAGTGCGCGTTACAAGTGCAACCGAGATTATTTTCGCTCCTCTGGTCCAGCACAGGATGGGGCCCTTGTGTCCCCTCACCCTTGCCCCCTCTCTCTCCCCACTCGGCACCCCCTGTGGCTGACATTTACGCAGAGCCTTGAAAAGGGCTGAGGCCTTTCTTCCATCCGGGCAGCTGCTCTCACACCCAGGCCAGGGAGCCTGACATTATGAGTGCACTTCCCACTGGAACCTTTATGGGCTTTAAAATAAACTCCTTTTCAAGATGCCACAGATGGTGCCAGTCCTCGCTGAGCTGGGAGGTGGTGCTGGGTGGCACTGCCCACAGTGTGGACTCGAGGCCGGGCGGGCAGGGAAACCGGCCAGGCTGCATGACTCTGGCTGGGCCCAGTGCTTCCTTCACGGTTCGGGTTCTTCATCTGATGGAGATGACACTACCTGCCGGCGCTCGTCCCCAAGTCAGTGAAGTCAGAAGAATTCAAGGCCACCCAGAACCGGGAGGGGAGAAGAGCAGTAAGTGGGCACAGATCTCTGCTGAGTCTGAAGCCACTGCAGACGGTAACATTTTCTTGACTTTTACATGAAACGCTCTACTGCCTCTTCAGATGAGAAGCAGGTCCGGGCCAAGGGTATACGCGAGAGGAAGAGAAAAGGAGAGAGTGAGGCCGCCGCAGGCAGCTGGAGCACCAGGCTCCCTGACCACGGGCCCGCAAGAACCCAGAGACAGACCGTGCAAATGGCTGTCTTCCTTCCCCTCTTGCCGCCTCCTCAGCAGCCCACGACCAAACACCGAGATGGGCACGCACGCACACACATATTCGCACACACACACTTTCTTTAAATTACAGAATCTGGAAACCACATCAAGGTATAGTTGAAACTGAGCTCGGGATGAAGGGTTCCCTCTTGTAATGGAGACCAACTCCAAACCCATCACTGCGAGGGGGGGGCCAAACGTCAGGGTGGGAGACACGCCAGGCCACAGCAGTGCTCTGCGCCGGCCCCTCTGCCGGGGGTCTTCTTCTTCCTTTCTCCTCGGCAACCACAAAGCCATGAACCCATGAAGCCATGGCATCGCCCTCCTTTCCTAGCCGTGCACCTGAAGGAGGCCTGCCCCCATTAGGCCTCCATGGACCTCACTGGAGAGGCTCAGGGTCCCACCAATGGCTACTGAGTCCAGATATTCTTTGTCCCCCATGTAACCACGCTCCACTCAGGCTGCTCCTGGCCCAGGAAGGAGTGATGGCTGGAAAACCTTGTGGGCTGACACGGAGGAGGAGAGGCCTCGGGTCTCAGGCTGATCCTGAGTGCATGCTGCTATCTCAGACCCATTAGGAACTCCGAGGGAGGGAGAGTGAAAGCCTGTGGCCCGAAACAAACCTCGGGATCAGCTTCATCCCTCAAATATGAGAACGAGAGAGGCCACCCAGGGTTCTGCGGACACGCTGTAGTTTGCTGCAAGCACTGTAATTAATTCTGTAAAAAACAGGACTTTAAACTTTGGTTAAAAGTTTTCCTTTTAACTCTCCTTTAAGGAGAGAAAGAGAACACGGTGACCCTGGGATCGACGTCAGAAAAGTTCTCCAGAGAGACAGGAAGGGGGGCGCGTGGCCCACGCCACGCTCTGAGCATGCACACAGGCTCTCGTGGACAGACGGGTGAACCCAGCAGAGCCTGTGGTCACTACCACCATCCCAAGCCACGGCCACCACGCGGCTTCCTCAGCAACACCAGTGGCGGCATCCACAACAGCTTCAGGCTCTCGCTCTGTGGAGGGGATGATGCCTTCTCCATGGCCCGCGGTCCGTGTGACCTTCTCTCTTCCCTCCTTGGCCCTGCAGGACCACAACCTTCCCCAGCTTTCCAGGCATAAATCAGTCTCTTCCCCTTGTGGCCCCGCCCCCATGGCTTGCACATCTATTTTAAAGCAGTCATGTGTTACAGAGTGTTGGTAATATTGTCTGCTTCCCCTGCTAGACTATAAACTTGTCAAGGAAAGAGCACGTTTCTCACCCGTCCTGGCACACAGTAGGAGGCAGTAAAGTTGTGTGTTAAGTAGTCCAGAAAATGATGATGAAATTACATCGTAAGGCCAACGGAATTTAGCACGTGCAACTTCGAATGCTGGATATATTTTACCCTATGGTAAAGCTAAAGAATTCTCCCAGAACTCCTGGTTGTAAGTATTCAAGACTTAGCAAGCCATTAACCTTGATCAGAATAGCTGGAAAACCCACCAAATGAAAGTTTTGTTTCAGTGGCATATCAAAGATTGTCCAATTCCCTAAGTGTCAAGGGTTATTGATAGATTACAGTATTTCCTGGTCTAGAAAAGGAAGCCAATGAATTCTATCCCGTTCCTCAAAAACACCTGTCTTTTGTTTTTGCTTTTAGACAGTAGACGTGATTGCTACAAGGTTTATATTTATAATTACATGCTACTAGAACCTACACTGTAACCTGTGCTCAAAAAATATTTCTGATTTCTTTCTATCTGTAACTTCTCAAGGACAAGAGACAAAACACCATAAACACCATGCTTACAAAGCGCGCAAAAAAGAAGAATTGTATTTCTTTTGTGTCCTGTGAATTTGCTAAGCATGCATAAGTTTATTTCATCAAAAAGAGAAAGGACTTATCTGGTTGGTGGGTTCAGAGCCTATTTTCGTTTTCTTTTTTAGAATTTTTCTGTATTTTACTTTAATTATTTATTTTTAGAGAGAGGGGAAGGTCGGAAGAAAGAGAGAAACATCAATGTGAGAGAGAACCATTGATTGGCTGCCTCTCATCTGTGCCCCAATCAGGGACCAAACCCGCGACTCAGGCCTGTGCCCTGACCGGGAATCGAACCGGCGACCTTTCACTTTTCGAGACCACGCCCAACCAACTGAGCCACACCAGTCAGGGCTATTTTTTGAGGAAAATCTCATAAATGTCATTTTGTAAAACTGTATTTTGAAAACACAATCCAATTGTCAACATTCAGAAAATAGGATGCTAGAGCAACTCCTTAGGTCCCGTGGGAGGCTCGCGGGCACCTTTTTTGGAAAGGTGGGAACCGCTGTAATGCTCACGATGCCAGGACGTAACTGTCTGTGATGAGGGTTAGAAACGAAGGAGGCACCTGCCTCTTCCTCCCTTCCTCTCTCTCCCTCTCTCTCTCTTTCTTCTTTCCAATGAAAATGAGATTGCGGGCTACAGACAGACACTAGCTATAAAGAAAAATTGATTTAATCGGACAGGACGAATTTTACTTTAACACCAGCTTAAGTCAGGATCCTATTTCAAAACCAAAATGGAGAAAAATGGGGAGCAACGGCGACTGTGCAGCGTACCCGAGAAATATTTGATTCATTCGAAACTGAAGCCTTTTCAGCTGGCCAGACCTGGATGCATATGTCAGTCACTATCTTTTTAATACTAATTAATTAAATAAAACGAAGAAATTAAATGAAACTTGATCTGGGAGCACAGAGTTGAAGTAACCATGGCGCTGGGGCTTTGCGGGGTTGTCACTACATCGGGAAGTAATTACACAATATTTTCCACAAGTGGATCTAACTGGAAAAAATGTGGAAACATTTAGTTAGAACAGTAGAGCAAGGTACTAAAGACCCTTTTAAGGGGTTAACTCTGAAGGAAAATATGCAAATAATTAGGTCTGTAAACATGTTTTTAATTACAATTCTAAGATAAAAGTCAGGGGTGTAATTTGGCACTCATGTGCCTTCCCTGAAAACCCTCTTCCTGCAAAGTGACGATTCTCATGTTCACGTCACCATGAGGACCTGGCCTGACAACCGGGGACCCATCAGAGGAATGTTGGCCGATGCCCTGAAGACTTCTCCCCTGTACACTGAGGAGGGCTGTGTACCTATCTCCTTCCACATTTGCTGGCGAGATCTACCCCACACGTGGGCGGGGGCCCATGGCTTTCATCTTTAGAATCAAAATCCATTCATGCCAATATCTTTTCCCCGTTCACATGAATTTCAACAGTTTCAGGAAATCTACTCCCCTGATCTCGCCTGGACATGCGTTTTCGGCTTGCCATAGCTGTGTTCCGAGTGCGCGTCCCACTGGGCGCAGTCTGACATCAGCTGTGCCACCCGCTTTCTCCCTGTGCTGTTGGCACATGTCATTCTACTGAAAATGCCTTTTGCAAGTAAAATCACTTTCACAGGTGGAAACTAAAAGCACAATGCACAGAAACACATGATCTCAACCTTTGACCACCCCCCATGGAAAAGTGGATGCATATCCATAACTGCAGCTATCCCGCTGTCACTCAAGCACAGGTATTTCCAGAGTGCCTTCTATGTGCCAGGCGCTGTTCTGGGTGCTGAGGACTCTTCCGTGAACAGAACAGACAAAAACCCCAGCCCTAATGGGGTTGCCAGTCTAGCAGACTCAGCCCCATGCCCTGCCACACCTGAGGGATGACTCTGGGCCTCCCATCCCAAGGCCGGAAGTCCCACCAGCAGAGGGGTATAAAGGGCAGCCACAGCACCCAATCCTCACCCCAAGGAAGCAGGAAGGCACAGTCCTCCCTGGAGTGGAACCTCACTGGGATTCAGGATACTGGGATGAGGACCAGAGCTGAGGCCAGACTAAGAGAATGGAAGGTATCGATGACACATGCTTCGAACTGAATTGTGGCCCCTCTTCAATCCCTACGTTGAAGCCTTCAGTGCAGTATGACTATTTAAAGTATGGCAGTGGCCCTGGCTGGTGTGGCTCAGTGGATTGACTGCCGGCCTGCGAACCAAAGGGTCGCCAGTTCAATTCCCAGTTGGAGCACATGCCTGGGTTGCAGGCCAGGTCCCCAATGGGGGGCACATGAGAGGCAACCACATATTGATGTTTCTCTCCCTCTCCTTCTCCTTCCTTCCTCTCTCTCTAAAAATAAATAAAATCTTAAAGAAAAATAAAGTATGGTAGTAATGAAGGTTAAACAAGATCCCAAGGGTAAGGCCCTTATGAGAGACACCAGACAGAGACCTCTCTCTCTCTCTCTGTGCTGCGTGAGGACACAGTGAGAATGTGGCCGTCTGCAAGCCGGGAGGACATCCTTCACCAGGAACTAAACTGGGCATCACCTGGACCTTGAACTTCCCAACCTCCAAAACTATAAGAAGGTAAATTTACATGCTGACTGAATTAGAGAGATTTAGACTAATCTGTAACTTCCTGAAAGATGGAAACTAAAACATTATTGATGGAGGGTGGATGACAGACTGGAAGATTTCTAGATACATGCTCTGGAGCTTTGATCTCGAACAGTCGTAGTCAATGTCCATATAATGACTTGGATTCACACTATATGTCTTATTAAATGTGAGGTTTACATTAAAAAGAATAAAAACAAACGCTGTTTAAACCACGTAGTCTCAGTATTTTGTCACAGTGGCCTGAGCTGAGACACTGATGAACCTCCATCATCAGGAGACCTTCCTGTAACCCTGCAAGGGGCCTGGGCTACACAAAATACATCCAGGAGGCAACAAGTGGGCTCTGAATCCAATTTCTGATGTCCCCGTTCAAACTCTGCTACAGAAGTATGAGATGAGGTCAGCTGACCATTGCCTCTACCAGTGACGCTGAAGGCCATCCTGAGTTAGCCTCTGCTTTGGACACTTCTCCACCCACCGGCAGTCACGGCCCTCGGAAAACTCCCTAGCTTGCTTTGTCTTAAAGGTGATGCGTAAGCGTTAGAAGAAATTAAGCTAGCATTCTGCCACTCCTCAGGTATAAGGAACTACTTTCTCTGGGCTGGTGGCTCTGACATCTATTTAGGTCAGAGAGCATTTTACATGAAAAGGTGTCTGCAAAGCATCATGAACACTGGTACCCTGAACTCTATATCAACTTGGGACAATGTCACTAGTTTCAAATACCGTAAGGTCCCAGGAATATAAAGCTCTGCATTCACAGAGTAACAAAACAAGTGTAAGTAAAGGGCATCCCCAGATTTTTCAGCTACTACTTGTTAGTGGTTTATCCATTTTGTTTCACTAGCTTTCAGCAGCAAACAATAGAACATCAAAGTTCAAGAAAATTTTTCAGGGGGGAAAAAAAAGCCCTTAAAATGGAGAGCATTTTATTATCACCTCTTTTTGCTCTAACTAGAAAGAAATGGCCATTTTCTAGAAACACAACATTAAGGTCTCCCTCTGAAACCCCATCTGAGCACCACTGCTTTACGCAAAAGGCTGTTTCCAAGCGGTTCTCCCGAACCTACAGGACACCGGGACCAAGGAGTCGCCAGCTCCAAGGTCCGAGAGTCCGGACGGCGCTCGGACCAGGTAAGGACTTCCCAGCTCAGAGACAGAAGAGACAACTGGGAGGGCCCACGTGGATGGTTCCCCACTTACAACTCGTCCTGTATGTTGTCTGTCAGTTTGAAGAGCTGCTCCTGCCCTTCCGCCTGGCCCTCCGAGTAGCGGGGCAGCAGCCCCTGGGGCCCCGTGCAGCAGCGCGGCTTCCGCACCCTCTGCGCTTGAGTCCTGGATGGGTACATGGGCAAAAAGCAAAGAAGTTGGGGTTAGATTGAAACGGTTTCCCCACCTCATCTAAGACAAAAGCACTACTTCCTTCAAGCCCACTCTCAACTGGGTGAGCAGAAGGACAGCACAAGGTCAGCTGTGGACGCACAGTAAGGCTGGGGGTGAGCACGCCAGCTTTGAATTCGAACCTCGCCTTTGCTGTTCTCTGGCTATGGGATCGCAGACCGGCCAGTTAACCTCTTCAACTCTCAGATGCCGTGTTCTCTGTAAAATGGGACGCTCACACCTACCTTGTAGGGCTGCTCTGAAGATCAAATAAAATATCACCCATCAAGCCCGTGCTTGACGGAATGTGGCTGTCCACCAGGGGTGGGCGCGCCTATCCTGGGTTGGGCACCCTTACTGGACTTCCCGTTGGCCAAACCCCACTTCCCTAGGCGTGTCTTCGGGAGAGGCATCTCTGGACTTGCAGGGGGTTGGGAAGGAGAGTGAGGGCCCTGGGCATTTAGAAGGCGCCCACTCAACTGCAGGATGTCTTCTAAGATGAGCTCGGCTGCCTGGGCACAGGGCGAAGGCATGGGAAGCTCACGAGAGGGAAGAAAGGATCCCTGGACGGGGCCCAGGCCGCAGCCTGCGTTCTGCAGTGGCCCTGACTCGTGCCACTCGGCTGCCGGCTGCCCGAAGGAATCTGCTTTGCTACGGCTTTCAGGGTAGGCTGCTGTTGTCTTTGTCCACAGACCGCATGCGGGATAATTGATAAGTACTTTTTGGTGTTTTCCTAGAAACAGGAGTCCGTATTTGTCTTGGAAAGGCCGCGCATATTTCAGATGACTGATAAGAGTGTGCCGGGTCTGTCCTCGGCCTTGTACTTGCTGTACTTTTCATTATTTGTTCCTGGATTCCACTGAAGCAAAACACCCCTCGCTAGACACATCCAGGAGAGGGACGGGCCCCACTGCGTCAGAGCCCCACAGCCAGGCCCTAACCGTAGTGTGGGGACTTACTCCAAGGAAGACAAGTGCACTGGGGGGACAATCGAGGTGATGACACGGACAGAAAGTCAGCGAGCTGCCACAGGACGCGCAACGGGCTAGCTGCAAAACCAGGGCAATGGCAGACTCCTGGACCCCGGCCCACACTCTGCTCACCAGGGCAGATTGTCTGAAGCCCCACACCTGGGTGATGTCTGCCATGTGCCGGAAAGCCAGAAACCCAGTGACACTCTTTCACAGGCCAGGCACAAGAACGCCCTGAGGACCACCAGTGGTGCTCTCCGAGGGTGGTGCTGGGAGACGGGGAGCAAGTTTCCACGAGCCGCACTCCAGGAAGGGGGAAGAACACCCCACTTGTTTCATGTGCTCACACCCTCCCACCAGGCAGAGCCTCAGTTCCTCCTTCGTCTGGACCCAGGTGCCCTGGAAGCTGCGGAGTGCAGGGCGGGCGGTGTAGGGGCCGCTGTGCGGCGCCGGTGGAGAGGCAGAGCTGCCGCGACGATGCCAGCCAACCAGGGCAAGGAAGGAAACCGGGGTGGCAGCACGGTGGGCTTTCCAGGTGGCAGAGACCTGACCTGTGCCCTGCCCAGTGAAACGTCCACCACCATTCCACACACGGCCTGGGGCAGCCCAGTCAAGGGTCTTTTCTCCGAGGCGCTCCTACCATCCTGCCCCCCAGGAAGCTCCTGGGAGAGGGCTGGCCTATCGTGGCAGAAGCCCAAAGGCCCCTCCAAGAGGGATGTGATGGGGCCCGTTCCTCACCTCTTCAACACCCTCCCTAATCTGCTGGGAGGTCCGTGGGCTAAATCTCCACACATACCTCTGATCCAGCTGTTCCTCCCCCTCTGCCATCACTAACGAATGATCTCTGGATGTGGGACGGGTTATCACAAGAGCCTTGGAACTCATCCTTCTATTTCCACCCTTGCCCATTCTCCATGTAGCAACGTGAACGGCCCTTTCAAAATACAACTGAGATCAGGTCGGTCATGTGCTCAAAACACACTTGCTTCGCATCTCGGCCCCTCACAGGGAGTGTGAGCGCCATGGGAAGAGGGATTTTGTCCCGTTCCCTGCCACCCTGACAACGAGAGGCGTGCGTGACTCACGGTAGAGAAGCAACACGCACTAGGCGCACTTGCAGTGGGGGCAGTGAGGGCCGTGGTGACTGTGGAGCTGGAGGAGGGAACCGGGGCGGAGAGCTCCCAGGCGACAGTCTGAGCTCTGGAAGCTAGCGCAGGCAAAGTGGGAGCCAGCTGGAGCCTGACCTCCTGACAGAAGGGCCGGGGTGTGTCTGCCCAGCTCACTGGCCATCCCGGCGAAGGAAGGGGCCTGAAGGCAGCGTCCTGGAATTCCGCCCAGGCTGGCCTGTGTATCTCCCTCAGAAGAACCCGTCTTCTCCTCAGCACCGTGAGTGGGGGAAACATGCCACCCAGGAGGAGAGCACTCACACCGAAGGAGCGCCACACGTCTCTCACAGGGTCCCGAGAAGCCAAGAAGCCGAGGGAAGGTGGCCCGTTTCTGGATCGGAGCCCTTGGAAATCACCCCTTGTCACAACGACGACGGGACAGTTGGGAACGTAAGGAAGTGTGCCCCATACCATCCCCTTATCAAACAGCTTTCTGCTACCGTCAGTGATTTCCTGACTCAGTGACCTCCCCCCGGGACCTCCCCCAAATTTCGCTGACCCAACCTCACC
The DNA here is from genome assembly GCA_007922815.1 of Macrotus californicus. Lineage (NCBI taxonomy): Eukaryota > Metazoa > Chordata > Mammalia > Chiroptera > Phyllostomidae > Macrotus > Macrotus californicus. The sequence goes on along the minus strand of VMDR010000691.1, from coordinate 70,831 downwards.
CCCGTTCCCAGTGTTATCTTCTGACTTGCAGCCGGCAAACCTGCTCAAACACAGGGAGCACAAAAGTGGAGCGGCTCCCGGGGGTCCACGCGGCCCATCTGCTGCTGCTTTTCCTCTCTGTCTTCCCCGCAGGCTGCGACGGTCTCCCCAAGCCCAGGCCCTCACTCTGGTCGACCGAACAGCAAGGGGAGGTTGGGAAGCGCTCAGACGGCGCTGACGGAGGGGCACGCTGTGGCATTCCAGGCCCATTTTTCACGACATAGAAGAAGAAAGTGTGAGTTCACTTCTGTCATTAGTGGAAACGCAGCCTTCTCTCGTTCGTAGCTTCAGAAAGATCGGGGCTACTTCTAGAAGGGGTGACTCAGAGATGCTCTCACTAGAAGCAGGAGGCTGGATTAAAGGAGTTCTTCCCACAATCTCCCTTCTCACCTCACCCCTGTCAGTGCCTCAAAAACTACTCTTTCTTCTCCAAAACCCAACGAGAATTTTCACTCCTGAGGTCGAAGCTGGGAGGTTGGGGGGAGACAGGTGCTTAAAACCACTGCGTGTGAATAAATTTAGTCCCAAACATAATCAAAGAATTATAAGCAAAACCCCAAAATGCTAGTGTTTTCGACCCTTGCGAGCCAGCAAAAAGTTGAGGGCGATACTCTTCAGGGCAGGCTGCTGAGTGCTGGGGCTGCTTTCTTCACACACCGACAACGACGCGGGAGAGTCGCACGGCCCTTCGAGAATGGTGGGGCTGCACGGGGGCGGGGGCCTAACTGGTTCACGCTCTGGCTCAGGAGTATCGCGCGCGAGTCCCTCCTGAGTGACTCGTCTTAGGTCCCTTTCATGTATGTTCCTGGGAACCTATCAGCACCTGGAGGGAATGGGCTTTTTTTTTTTTAAACAGCAGACTCATCATTACCCTCAGTTCAAGGCCCACTTTCATCCTTGGGCTTTTCTCTATTCACTGTAAATGATGTCATAAACATCTGTGAGACCACAGTCCTCAGCACCAAAACTCCACGGCTGGCCACAACCGAGTCTGTTTTTGTGGCCCTCCCCTGCCTGAGACAGCCACAGTTCTGACGCCCGTGGTTACCATTCCCTCGCTTTTCTTCTTCCGGTGGACCGGTCACATCTCAGAGTGTGCTCCAGTATTAGTCTTGCCGTGTCTTCGGTTTCAGTTGTTTGGAGCCTTTGAAAAAGGATGTCACGGCTTTTTTATGTCCTCCCTGAAGTCAAATTGCTAAGACTCAGTCGTTCTTCCGTGTGCGGCCACACCGTCCACAGGTTGTGCCTGCCTGCTACTATCCCGCTGCAAGGGCACACAGCGCCATTCGTGCACCTTCCTGCTGGCAACCCTGGCGCCGCTGACAGCTTCCGCTGCCACCAGCAGTGCTGCATGTGCTCCTGGGGACACGGGCGGAGTTTCTTTGGGCACACGTCTAAGAGGGATTTGCCAGGCCACAGGGCACGGATGTTCACCCAACAGAATTCGACCTGTTTTCCAAGAGGCTGAACAAATTTACACTCCACCCACAATGCATGTAGGAGAGCCTCGCAGTCTTGCCGTTTGGTATTGTCGGAGACGGCACAGCACTGGGTGACACCTAGCCAGTGGCCATGTGCGACTACTGAGCCCCTGAAACGCAGCCAGTGTGACTTAGGAACTGAATTTTTAAAATTTAAATTGAAGTAAATGTAAATTGTTTATCACACAGCACGGGCCTAGACTCAAATGTTTGCTGCTTGACTTGGTATAAAAACAACATCTTGCCGTCTTCTCGTTCCCACCCGCTCTTTCAACCCCAGGGGTAACAGTGTCCAATAAAAAAGCAGAGGAGCTTCGGTGCCTGCCCATGGGCACAAAAAGTTCAACTGTCAAGCTACGCAGGCCCCCCACTGATGGACCGTGCTGGGCCCAGCCTCCGGCCTCCCCTGCCTGCCTCGCTCCCAGGGCAGGTCGGGTGCAATGTCCAGGGATAACAGACATTAAACAAGAGGTGGGGAACCCCACCCACTCACCTCTCCCTCGCTGCCAGCGTCTCCTACCAACTCACACTCGACAGGAAAGGCAGTTTACAGCCCGAGTCTCTTCAGTGCATGTGCAGCAGCTCTGCCTCCGCAAACCCTGGTGTAGCCAAGGGTCTGCGGCGCATTTAATTGCTGCCAGCTGGGGGCTGCTCGGCCATTTTAAGCCCTCAGCTGCTGCGGTTTATAAATTTCACAGTGTATAGAAAGAAGCAGGCCTTCCAGTCAACCAGCTAATCCAAAATGTCAGCGCCGAAGCAGCGTGAGCTTTGAACTCCATGAAAACGTCAGGGAGTGGGCTGTGCAGCACGGGCGACTCTCCCCCGGGAAGGGGCTGCTGATACAGTGGCTGATCCACTGCAGATACCCACCCGCGAGAGATCAATACCGGAGCCTGCAGCTGGCCGCTGCTACCAGACACGCACGGGAGGCCCCGGACCAAAGACCAGAGGAGCGGAAGCCAGCCCGTCCCGTTCTCTAGGCAGCAGCAAATCCAAACAAGGTGACGTGGGAAGATCGAGCCAGTTCCGCTTGGTTGATCTTGCCTTTCAGCCCGAGGGTCGCAGTTGGCCAGCCGTCATCCGTTCTCCGCGGACCCGATGAGTGGCCATGTCATAGCTGTATTACTTGAAGACAGATGTTGTACACACATACACCTACCCTGCACAGCATAAGTTATTAGTCGGCTTGAGAAGTCTGTCGTGGCCGATGTCTATCAACCAAGGGAGCTTCAGAAACAATCAGCGGAGGACGGAAAAGCATATGTGTCAAACAGGCGACTTCCTGATGTAATGGAATGTTTACCCAACTGATGACGGCCACCTTCCTCAGGGACTCTGTGTACTGACCCCAACAAAATGATGGATTGTGCTTGCACCTACTTCGTGTGTGTGTCCTCGACTTTTGTTTTAATTAGACGTCTGACTGATACACACTGCGCTCGACTGGGCACAGACACGCACGCTGAGAACAGGAGGTCAGCCCAGACTCTCTCGTCAAGTCCTGTCCGTGGGTAACAGCTACGAGACACCAAGGCTCTTCGCTGAGTGCTCAGTCAAGCACCTGCCAGCTCTCTGAAAGGAACGCAACCATCTGCCCGAACAGCACGCTGCGCTGGAGCGTCAGAGCTGGTCAAACTCCCGCTGGCAGCCCCGCAGGACGGTGCCTGCAAGTTCCAGGGGCCTGTGTGCCATGGGCTCCACCTGCTCCCCGCCCTGCGGCCCGCCACTCTCCGCTGTGCCCACTCCCGAAGACTTCGCGGGAAGGCATTCCTTCCGCACACACGGATCCCGCTCCTCTCAGCGTGGGCTGGACTCAGAGGGGCTCGGCGAGAAGATGAAAACCTCTCGAGTTTGGCTCGGCTGACCTCAGAGATTCTTTCCCATAGTTCCATGGAAACAGAAACCCACGTTCCAGAGCCTCTCCAGAGACAGCACTTAACACCCAGGGTTAATGATGACTACCGCGCTCTCACTGTGGTAAATCCAGAACCAAGACAACTAACTGTACCAAGTATCTGCTGCTACAGTTGGGACTTTGAACCCATGCAAGTCTAGGTCAGGCAGAAAGGGACACTATGGCAGTAGAGATTGGCTCCTGAATGGAACTACTAACTGAGGATCCAAACCAGAAAAACGAGCCTGCGCAGAGCCTTGGGAATGGCCTGCGCCTGCCGTGGCCCCACTCCCCACCCCGTCTCACAAACCTTTCCTGAGCTATCCCGTGCGCAGGCCGGTGTGAGGCCTCCAGGAATCACGTTTGCAGGGACCTCACTGGCGTGTCACGGAGGAGGTAAACAGAGAGGCGACCACAACTGAGAAGACGGGCTCTGGAGCCAGGCTGCCTGGCATTGCACCCCAGTTTCCCAGTTCACAGACTGGGATCTATGTCAAGTTGTGCCTCCTCTCGGAGGCTTGGTCCCTTCATCTATAAAATGGGGACAATACTGGAGTTGTTGTGAGGAGCGATCCAATACATGTGTAGTGCTTATGACAGTACTTGGTACATAGCAGGCACTCAGTAAAATGCCACCTCTGATGATGACGACGCACCTCTGCAGTGCGCCATGGGTGCCCAAGAGGGGCCCTAACCTAGCTCAGGCGGCTGAAGGCCAAGGTGGGCCGGGGTCTAACATCCGACCTAGTTTTCTTATGAGGGAGAGAGCTTCCGATGGAAACATTCCCCTCTCCCTCTGCGTCTCTGTTAACAGCACTCCAGCTGCCTCTCCCTGGAGTCCCGAAGCACCTGTGGAACAACACACAGCACCCCGCGCCGCGTCGTGGCCACGGAGAGCGTGGGGAAGACGCCACTTCACGAAATCATCAGGAGTTCTACTGCTGTCGCTGTTAGGGTTTAGGGGTCTGACATCCTGTGGTGGGGGAGACATTTCCCGGGCTGGGTTTTTCCCATCAGTGGGATTCACACCTCACTTGTTTATGGGGATCAAGGCTTCCTATAACCCAACACATGTTTTGGGGACCCCATGACACTGCAACTGTGACAGCAGGTAGGACTGACGCCAACAGATATGCTTACCGGGGTTTAAGAATCTAAGAACAAAACTTCTCCAGAGGATTTTCCCTCGTCAACCAACTGCCTTGGGGCAAGACCACCTGGTTCATGGGGCTGGGCGGCGGCATCATCAGCGGACGAGCTGCATCAGGAATCCCACCCAGTGGAGAGCGTCGCGGTGATAACACAGCCCGGGAGCGCTGAATTTCCAGAATGCCCAACCTCTGCACGCACCCTGGGGTGGCTTTGCTTTTTACAAAAACAGTGGCAGCTTATAAGGCTGCTGCAACCTTCAACAACGTCACAAAGATGAGGTACTTCGCAAATGCCAGCGAGCCCCCTTGTGTTCCAACTACCACACTCGGAATCAGAGTCCGCACAGGAGCCCCTTAAGCCGGGTCAAGTTCCCTGCTGAACTGTCACTGTCAACACCAATCCCAGGATATTTCGCATGGGCCAAAACACACAATTTCTGGTAAACTTGATTTTGTGGCTATTAAGTACAAATTTTAATGATAACAAGCTGACTAAATAAACCAGATATTTTCAGATTGATTTCTAACAAATGATTACATAATTAAAAAAAAACAAAACATCATATTTTCTATCTTCCCCCCAAAGTTGACCTCTTTTAAGAGACAGGTAGAATTTAGGGGCGTGGTGGTGCAGAGGAGAGCAGCAGCCTTGGAGACAGACTGAAGTCCCGGCCCGGGCACTCGTGAGCCTAGTGCGCATGAGGTTTCCTTCCCAGTAAATGAGAACAGGACACTCACCGGTTGATGATGTTGAAGTGATAAATGCAAAGTGTCCAGCACAGTGCACATAGCAGGCACTCATGAAAGCTGTCTCCCTCCTACCTACCCTTATTCAGAACTGTCGGGTGTCAAGTCAATTTAAAACACTGAGATGCGAAACTTTTAAAATCTAGGTGTAATTAGTCTGACGGCACACGGCGGGAACCCTGACTTGCTGAATCGCGTAGGAACGGCTCGTCGGGAGCACATCAAATGCTCGGACACTTGGAGGACCCGGCGCCTAAGTGCTTTAAACGCGGCCCGCCCCAGCCGCGCCGCACCCGCTCACAGAGCTGACTTCACAGAGCTAGAGCTGCCAACCCAGCAGCTCAGGGACAGTGCCAAGGGTCAAATCCGTGGGACGGGAATTAACAGAGTTTTAGACTATTGCCATTCACAAAACTCATCGTAACAGGTTTGCGGTGGCAGAGCACTTGCTCTAGACGGAGTTTGTAAGGTGACCTGAGCGTGGAGCTGCCCTGACGGAAGAAGGGCTGGGGGCATGCCTGTCCTCAGCACCCCAGCCGGCCCCGCCCCTGGCACAGCCTGCACACTCGGCCCCGCAAACGGCCTCCCTCAGGACCAACGCTGAGCAGGCATGAGGTGCTGCAGCTCCTGAGGAGCCAGCTCTGTGACTTGTTCACATTTTCAATACCGCCCGTTCATTCGGGCCGGATGTTCACACAACCTTTTACTATCAAACAAATGAGGTGAAAAAGGAGAAGACACTTCAGAAATGGACAAGGGCACTGAAAATCAACTGTCGTGAGAATGCAAGTGTGCACACGGTTGCCACACTCACAGGGACACCCAGGGTTGGTTTCAAGCCCTGAGGCTGGACTTTAGGTGGCGGGGGGCGGGGGTGGGGGTGGGGGGGTTGGGGGGGTGGGGGTGGGACTGAGATCCTGAGAGGAGAGCTGCAGAGCCAGCCAGTGACTCACCCCCTCTCCAGCCACCAACCTCGCCCAGGGAGTGGGCGCATGTTCTGAACCCAGCCACAGCCCGGGAAGTTTGCTAGGAGTTGAGTGGAAGCTACGTGAAGCCAGAGCTTCTTGTTTCTTCTCTGTGTTGTTGGGCCCCCGCACCTGGAACCGTGCTGGGTGCACAGCAGGTGCGCACAGACCAGTGGCCACAACACTGTGTCACAACTGGTGGCTTCAGAGGCTGCCGCTTCTGCAGCCCAGGCAGTGGAGAGGGCCATCTGTCTTGGGGCTCCTCCTCTGAGACAGGCTGGGAGTTGGTAAGGACCCAGGGACAGAAGAATGCCAGTCATTCCATCAAGGAAGGACACCAGAGAGTTACTGACCTGGGTCATGTTCCCCCAGGGGGCAACTGGCTAGCAGTCTGATGGCCTCAGGGGGAATGCACCCCAGTGGCACTTCCCAGGGCAGGAAAGAGCAGAGGGGTCTGGAGCCCTGGAAACTGCCCAGGGCTCTGGCTCCCATGGACGGTCCAACCCAGTCCTGACACTCAGCACTTAGGCAGCTCGGAACCTTCTGGCCAAGGTGATGGATTCTCTGCACTAGCTCAGATTCCAAGAACTTCTTCAAAGGATTTCTATTGTATGGCTTTCATTAGTTTAAGCCCAACTTTTGGGTTCTTTTGACCTAGAAACATAAAGAAATCAACCAATCACCTACTCCTCATCTTTCTTTGACCAGCTGGTGCTTTTTTATTCTTTGCCTTCAAACTTAACCTACGGCCAAGCTTTCTTAAGATGCCAAGGCCACTGTGAGTCAAATCTGCCCCTCTATAAACAAGAGATGGCACCTTCTCTTTGAACTTGGTCAGACTGGCTCTGGCCCATCATTCCAAAGCCCTCAAGAGTATCTGGGATTTTTCAGGCAACAGAAGAGATTTCTCTTTGTTCTGGCTCTGGCCACAGCGCCTGGGTATAAAGCCATAGCAAGAGCAGGGCAAGGAGAACATCGTGTGTCTGAGTGGGGCTTGGGCTCAGTGGTGTCCTTTCTCTCTGGACAGCAAGGAAGCAGGGCACAAGCTGGCAGCTGTGACACCCTTCAGTGCCTCTACACGGGGTACATCTCTGCCCGGTGACAAAGGATTATTGTTTATCTTGTGATAAGGTCAGGCTGCCTTATAATTAAGTGCCGCCGGTGTGAACACAAACGGACCGATCGCCACAGCCCGTCGAGCCTTGGCAAACCGGCTTGTTTGGTCTGGACAGCAAACAACATTCCACACTCCTGGGTTTTTTTCTCCCAGATCCCCTGCGGCCCCATCACCCCCAGACCTTTTTTAAAAATTACAATCTGTTCTGCTGTCTTGAGTTACATTCTGTAAATAATAAGCAACACTGATGAAATGCAAAAAGCTGAAAATTCGCAAAGCAGAAAGATCTGCAGTATGTCCCACATCTGTGTCACATTAAATATACGCTCAACAGATCTGCTGAATCCTGTCTAATCAGCACACAAGGTTGACGTGGACCAGAAGGGCTCTTGTGCTACATGCCACACCAGGGCCACCCGAGGCAGGCAAGGAGGGGCAGGAGCTGCACCACGAGGTGGAGACGCTGAGCCCACAACGCAGGCGCGGGAGCCAGCTGCTGGGCCCTGGTACATGTGCGTCGCAGACCAGCGGGTCACTGCTGTGGTCGGGTCGTGGCAGAGCTCCGGCTCAGAACCCTCCTTCCCCGTCCTCAGCGCTGCTGAAGCAGGGCCCATGGCGGTTAAACTAAATAACATGTTGTAATGACAAAATGTCTCATTTGAAGGAGTTGGCTGCCTATACGTTAAACTGCCTACGAAATAAAAATAGAACAGGAGGAAGCCAATTAGAGTCCATTTGGCAAAACGCTCAGAGGCTACTAGAGATGTTAGTTGCTATGCCAGGCAAACTTTGATCCCATCTTTACTCCTTCCAAGCATTTTACACGCATGTGCACACACGCACGTGTGCACGCACACACGTGCAGGCACTCAGGCTCCCATTTAAGAAAAATTGGCAGAGCCTAAGAGAGAAACTGGCATGCTTTAAACTTGTGGCATTGTGCTAAGTCCCTGAATGATTAGAAGGCTCCGTGTTGGAAACAACCAGATTCAGGCTCAACAAAGAGTCTTTAAGCAGAAGAGCATGTGAGCCTCCCAGGACTCTCTTGGGAAAACTCGGTGCATGGCTTCCCCCACCGGCTCTCCCAGTCCTGTGCTTTCCCGTCAGCGGTGGCAAGGCGAGAAGACACCCCGACAAGGACTGGTGCTCTGCCACGGTTCACGCTGCGTCTCTGCAGCAGCGCTCAGGGAGCTGACTTGGGCCCAGACCCTCTAGTCTTCAGAGTGCTCTTACAAGGCAGTGTCATGTTAGTGCTCCACTCCACGGAGGAGGACACTGTGCCTGAGAGGGATTATGACGTTTGTCCAAGGCCATTCGGCTGGTAAGTGGCAAAGACAAAACCGGCCGTGAGTTTTTCTGATTCTCCAGGCCTCAGTAACTCATCATCACCAGTATGACCGCTGGTAAAAATCTGATGCGTGCTCTGCGTCCATCACTGTATTAAAAAGCATCTGGAGATCCTGGAGGGCCACCAAAGGAGGCAGTGACCTGACCTCAAGAAGCTTACCATTCACTTGAGAAGGTAAGACCGACATCATTGAAATGGCTGTGGAAGAAACCCAGCCCATGTCCCACTGACGGAAGGGCGAAGGAGGTCTGGCCCCCACGCTAAAGAGGGCAGGATGGGCTTTCTGGGAAGGCCTGGCTTCATGTAGGGTCCTGCCTAAAGCTTGTAGAGCAAGATTTTTATTACTAAAACAATGCATAGCATCAGCCCTGACCTGTCAAGTTTTAACAGGAAGCAGTGTTAAAGAAATGCTAAGGATTAGGCGAAAACAAGAACAAGGTGAAAGCCAGTTCACAGACCACATCACAGACACCCTGGAAATGTCTGAGGGACGCCCCCGTCTTGACGCGAGAGAGGCCGGCTGAGGAGCCACGAGCGCAGCTTTCCTCTGATTTGGCCATGAAGCAGGCTTCCACGTCCACCAGTGGAATTCCCACGTAACTAACGTGCATTTCACTCACCCCTGGGAAAAAGGTACCTGCACATTACAAACTCACATGGATCAAGAAGCTGATAACATGACAACATTAGAAGTGTAGGACCAAGGCAGGATGAGAACAAGCAAAAACCCACTGAAGAGGAAGACAAATCCTGACCTCAAGGGGCTTTGCAGGACTGGGGTGAATAATACGCAAAGATAATTCACAAAAGGAGAAATCCGGATGCCAACCAGAGCCCGAAAAGATGATCCGACCCTCCTAACCATCAAAGAAACCCAAGCAGTAACACTGCCACTCCCTCCCTTAGGCTGGCAGAGACGTACGGGAGCAGTGATGCCTCGCTCGGGTGCAGTGTCCACTTCATAAAATGCCCGGCTGGGCTGTGAGTGAAGGGCCAGAACTGACCGAGAACGGGCCCTCTCCAGCCCTGGGGGTGGAAGTACCAACAGTTTCAACTTCCCAGAAGGCAGTTTGCAATGTGTTTCAAAATAGGAAATGTACATACCCTTGAACCCAGCAATCTTATTTTTAGAGATCTACTCTAAAGTGAGAACTATACACATATGGAAAGATATAAGTAGACAAGGCTTATGATGGCGAAATATTGGAAACGCCCATCAATAAGGGACTAGTTAAGTACATGGTTGTATATATGCAATGAAACAGCAGATAAATGTTAAAAATGACGATTTGCTTTTGGAGTGGAAAGATGTTGTAGAGCCACTGTTGAGTGAAAAAAGGTTATACATCGAAACTTGTGCTCCTGCTCGTGCAAAATCATGGAGAGGCACTTGTGTGTGTGTGTGTGTGTGTGTGTGTGTGCGCGCGCGCGCACGCGCGCGCGTGCACCCATGTGCACAACCCAGCAGGATTGGCACTGTTAGCCTTTTGGTCATTATCAATGGCCAGTGAGATTGACTTCTTATTTCCTTTTTAAAAATGGGAATAGCAGTGCCCATCCAGCCAGTGTGCTGTGAGAATGAGACAATCCGTGCGAGGTCCCTGGAAGAGCATCTATGCACTTACATGTTTGTACGTTGTTTAACATTTTAGAACAGACGACATGTGTGCGAATCTTCAAACTCGAACAACAGATCTACTTTTTAAGAAGACGACTCAGGGAGCACCAGGCACAAACACCAAAGTGTCTAAAGCATGAAGGAGCAAAGACTCCGGCCACCACCCCACTGTCCACTAGCACGGGCTGGGTACAGGCTGGGAGACTGAGCCAGAATGGCCAGGCGCCGTCAGAAGTGCCCCTTCTGGGTTAAGAGGAAGTCCTAGTGGGCTTTTCTCGAGAGGACGGGGCCATGAATTGATCATTAGTACAGATGCTACTTCTCCCCAGACGGGGAGGCCGGCCCTGCGCTGCACTGGGTGGTGGCGGCGGCCACGGATGTTGCCTTGTTAACCTGAGGGGCTCTGCGGGAAGCCCCCTTCCCAGCCCATCTGACTGACTTTTCCAGCACCGTCTCGCTTTTCGACCCTGAGCAGCAGGAGAGAGGGCTGTCTCGCCTGCAGCTGAGGACCAGCTCAGAGGAGCGTGTCCTGCCTGGTGAGTGGGAGGGGCTGGCAGGGCCACAGCGGACCCAGGCGCTCAGAGCACTTTCCCTGCAGAGCCCCCGGGCCCAGACACGGGCTGCAGAAGGGGCACTCCAAGGATGGCTGAGAGCAGGAGCGCTCTGCCTCCCGGCTTGCCCGAAATTCCCTTCCTGCTAACACAGGCAGAGAGAACATCTGGAACTGGTTTTGAGGCTCTCCAGCTGCAGAGCCACTAGAGTGAAGTTCGTGTTTCACTGGAAATTGCATTTCAGGGGCTTATAGACTGTCCTTTCTGATTCTCCTCAGGGTGAAGTACAACCTAGAAGACAAGCTGGTTCAGAGACCAAATCAGCTTTGCTTTGAAATGTTCTCTTCTCCCCACCCCCCTCTGACAGCAGAATTAATGGTCCAGGTGGTGAGAAATCAAAAAATGAAAGAGAAGGACTTGAGGTCATCTCAGGTGCATTTCTGTGCCTTCAGGAAAATCAGACGCACCCCCTGGGTCAGAGCTGACACCCAACCTTCAGAGCACGTGTCCTTCTCAGGAACAAGAACCAATGAGACTGAATCCATTTAAATCATTGGACGGGGGCTTGCCTCTATAGGACTGTAAGAAATGTGGATTCAAAATGTACGTGAACTTGCTGAGAGCCAAGGAAGCAGTGAGGAAAGACGCTAGAGCCTTTCAGACAGAGGCGGCAGCCCATGGAGTCCCCCTGGGGCTGGTGGCAGCCGCTGCTCGCGCCTCACCATGTGCTTTTTGCCATCGGCATCCCCGGGCCCTGGAACACAGGCTTGCAAGCACACAGCCTGGTGAGCAGCGGGTGCCAGTCCTTCCCCCGGGCCCACTGTGCCTCTGGAAAAGGCAGGGGCACCCGGGAGTTGGTCCGGTGCAGAGGCGACAGCACCTCTTCCTACCGTGTCAACAGTGAACACGAAACCTCTACTGTGCCCTCTCCTGCCAGCCGAGGGCTTGTTCTGCCCCTGAACTGGGGGAGGGGCGGGCAGAGGCAGTTGAGGAGGGCAGGCATGTGGCTTTTCAGAGACTGACTTCCTTGGGGTGGAGAGAGGCAGGCAGGCACGGGATGCCGTCGATGCTGAGGGTGAGTCGCACATGGCCGGCAGCAGCTCTTTGGGGCCCCACCTCCAAAGACTCACTGACGCAGGAGGCTGGGCGCAGATTTCCTTCCGCACGTCACATAAAGCACTGGAGCTTTCTAGTCTTTCCTGTCTCGAGACTTTTGCAGGCCAGAATTTCTATAAACCCCAGTGAGTGGATCATCTGGCGACCTCATGGCATCTTCATTGTTCAATAGAACAAAAACAACTCAAAGGAACAGCATTGTTTCTTCCTACAATCCAACCGCTCCCTTGGTGTTTCTCTCTTCACGTCCCCCCAGCTGGCCACAGCACAGCTGCCTGATGCCAGCTGAGCTCAAATACTGACCAGGAGAACCCCAAGCAGGTGCTCCACTGAAGGCCACCTGAGGTCTGTGAACCTTTGGGTTGAGCAGCCATTTCATGGAGTCCCCCGTCGAGGGCTCACTCGCAGAGCCCATTCCTCGGCTGCTTACGCACGCCGCCCCGGGAAGCATAACTCAGTGGAATCCCACCATCTCGGAGCTGGGCAGCGCCTTCAATCTCTTCTCCCAGGAGCCTTTTCCAGGCCCCAGCACACCAAGATCAACAGATGTTATCCTTTGCCACCAAAAGAAGGTACACACATGGACATTCTCCTTCCGAGGCTTCCTGTACTGTGTACCGGCCAGCATTCCCAGGTGACCAGCTGGTCAGGATGGACTGGCTGGATGGCACAGCAAAGACAAGTTGGAGCCAGGACACACGTGTGACTGCTGTTTTGTGCAATTGGGAAATTCTGAACTTGGAAGGCTGCAGTAGTTCATCATGTGGGGAAGGGGCGCAGAGGGACAGGGAGCAGTGATGATGGGCAGAAGAGAGGACTGGGGACAGCACCACTCCTGGACTCAAAGCTGGGACGCAGTTCTGGGTTAAGCTGGTAGAAGGGGGCAGCAAGTGACAAGCAGCCGTCACACTGTGAGGTTCCAAGTTTATAGGACCTTTCCCCCAAAGTGCATTAGCACCTTTTCCCAAACCTTCTGGGTCACAGGCAGATAACCAGTTCCCACCCTCCACACCCAAGAATCAAAAGGAAGTGGATGTGAGACCTGGTAAGAGACCTCCGATTTAAAGCGTGGGATCTTCTGATGGGGAGACCACAGGTGGCCCAGCAGGAGCACAGCAGTTAGCACTGTGTGCTGTGCCACCAGACTGCCGGGTGCAAATTCTGGTTCCTTCTCCCACGACCTCTGAGGTCTCAGACAAGTTACGTGACTTCTCTGTGCCTCAACTTCCCCATCTATAAAGTGGGGAAAATACAGCTCTCGCCTCACTGGGCCCTTGTGGGGATTAAGTAGTAATTTGTGTGAAATGCTTAAAACCATGAGGGGCACGAGTGAGCGAGCATTCACGGCCTGGGGCATCCCCATCCAGGGCTCGGGGCTCTCCTGAGATGGGAGCGATGGAAACCCAGGTGCTGCTGGGCGGCACGAACAAAGGACAAGCCGGCTCCTAGTCTTGCCAAAGGGTGAGACTGGCTGGTGGACAGAACCACCCCCTAACCCGCTTTTGTCCCTTTACTCAACACAGTGTGACGACGAGGACCCCGGCCTGCCCAGGCCTTGCTGTGACCATGTGCCCCCTTCCCCATGCCTTCCCTGGAGAGAGGGCCTCCCCAACAGCCAGCATGCCAGGACAACAGACTCTTCCGTGGGACAGCCCTCCACTGGCTCAGTTCTAGCACTTCGGCTCGGCTGTGGAAAGCTAGCAGATGAAGCTATTACCCGCCCTCGAGGAGGCTGGGCAGCAGGGAAGGAAACAGAATCATCTGAGTCTCAGCAGCTCGACAGGAACGCTCCACCGTCGGCATCCAACCACCTCTACCACCAGCACAGCCTCCTCGGAGACGGGCAGGTTTCCTGTTGTGTCAGCCCCACTTCCTTCAACAACATTATACTGCAAACAGAGGGCTCCTCTCAATGAAGCCCTGTGGTGTCCCGTTTCTGGCCGGGGGAGGAGGCAGACTGCTTGCTTCTCCAGAGGGAGACATTACCGTGCTTTGACCCTCTCTAGACGGCGCTTCTTCCCTCTCCCCAGGCCTGAGAAGCTGTTTGAAGAAAAGAAACGTGCAGGCTTTCCTTTCTGACCTCAGATGGGCGCGCTCGGAATGGCAGCTGGGTCTATTACATGCAGTGTGAGAGGGTTAAACAGGACAGCCTCAACTCTTTATAAACGTTTGCCCTGTGGATATGTACTCGTTGGCGGCAGTACAAGACTCGAGCTGTATTACACGCCTTAACGATCTGGTTCAACTGTCGGTCAGGCTGGGGCCTGGCACCGGGCCAGGCCGCAATCAATGGGACACAGAACCTCCCCTTGCAGATCATCACGAAGGCTCGTATTATCTCCTTTTCGTCGTGCTGGTTAAATTTATGGAGCAGAACCCTGAAGCCGCATTCCTCGGCCTGGGCCGGCCCACGCGGCCCTCCCTCCCTCCCTTTGTTCGGGACTGCAAGCGAGCCGTGCTTCGGACGGCTGCAGGGTTGTTAGTTCAGGCACTGGCTGTTTGCTCACAACTGAAATGGAAAGAGTTCAGTGGAAGGGCAAAAGGACAGCCCAAGTGTAAAACCCCATCCCAGCAGGCCTTGGGCCCCTACATTTGGCCCTGAGCTTCTCCTGAATGTAGGATTGTATTCTGTTCTCACAAAAGCACAATCTTCAGGACGATCTCCAATAAACCTTCTATGAATCAGCAACGAAGTCCCTCTGCACTGTGCCGCCACGTGAACTCGTGGGTTGGGGGTATCAGGGGAGGCAAGCTGGCCCAAAATAAGGCCAGAGGATCCGTAGTTCTACAGCCTTCTTCCAGCCTTCCCAGGTCTCACAGGGGATGGGACCCAAACGATGACTAGCAGCTGGTCTTATTTTTAATGTTAATACCGAAAAGAGTAAACTGATTTTTCAGGCCTTGGCTACGGGGTAGGATACGTGAGTGGTGTATGGGAACATGCGTGTGCGCGGGTGCCTGGGAGGGGTGTGGAGGGCAGACTCAGTCTCCTGGAGTCCAACAGAAGATCCCATGTGTCAGATCCACTGAGTCTGCCCCTTGGCTCTCATCCTTGATCCTTGATATCTCAGATTAGTGTCCAGAGTTCAACAAGCAGCCCGACGGAATGATGCATGAGGGGTACGCCTGCAGCTCACCCAGGGGGTACCCCATGATGGTGAAAGAGCTGAGTCATCCGGAGCTGAATCCAGGGTCTCCCAGGGAGCTGCGGACCCATGGACCACCATGTGGGTCCGTGGTGCCTCTGCGGGCCTGCCTATAAAACGAGGCTGCTGGAAACCTTCTAACGAAGGCCCAAGCACAGCAGAGAAAGGAGGAGGAAGAGGAACAGAGAGGAAAAAGCCCCGACCCAGATCAAACCAAAGACTCGGTGAGAAGCCAGGCAGGACAGTCTTGGGAGGGCTGTCACTCCCGACACCATAGAGCTTTCCCGCTGGCGCTGTCTCTCAAGCTGCTGTTAGGCAATGCTAGACTGGGCTCGGCTGGTTCAAAAATGAAACTGGCCCTGCCGGGCGGCTCGGCTGGCTGGCGCACTCGGTCCTGTAAGGTCCGATCCCTGGTCAGGGCACGTGCGGGAGGCAACCATTGATGTTTCTCTCTCACATCGATGTTTTTTTCTTCCCCTCTCTCTAAAATCAGTAACAACATGTCCTGGGATGATGATAAATACATGAATAAATAAATCCAGAAGTTCCATACCAGCAGCAACATGCACAACGGTGTTTTCCAGCTCCGGGTAGAGGCAAGCTTCTCCGATGGAGTCTAGTGAAGCCAGTGGTCTGCTCTGAATCAGATCCTGGTCCAACAGAAAGGTGGAAGAGAAGCCTCGCATTCTGAACCGTGCACTTCTGAGTGGACGCGGGGCACACATTCGTGCCATTTCCTCGTGAGGTTTCCTTGCCCGCTGCGTTGGTGTTTAGGTAAGAGCTAACGGATTTGTCTTTCTTAAAACCTAATCACCTTTTCGGGAGTAGGTGGGAGCTGCTGCCACGGAAGGCACAGACCACAGAAAATTGTAGCTTCCTGCTGAGCGCTGCTTTTCTTTTTTTTAAAGATCTTATTTATTTTTAGAGAGAAGGGAAGGGAGGGAGAAGGAGGGGGAGAGAAACATCAATGTGAGAGAGACACATCGACAGGTTGCCTCTCACACATGCCTGACCAGGGACCAAACCTGCAACCCCGACACATGCCCTAACCAGGAATCGAACCAGTGACCTTTCACTTTTCTGGACCACACCCGCCAACTAAGCCATTACCAGTCAGGGTGAGAACCCCCTTTTTTCTTATGCTGATTCTTCTATTGTATACTATTTGTTCTGATTTGTTAAAAGTAGAGAACCACTTAAGTCAGAAAAGAACAGGCAAGAAAAACTTGCGGTAGGTAGGCTAATTTAGGAAATTCTCAAGAAAAAAACGTGTAATCCACTCAGTCTGTCTCTAGGAATGCATACACAAGTTCGGGGTTAACCCTGTAGTGATAATAAGGCCTCACACCTCCCCGGGGGCAATCCACACGGCATTTGCACGTACATTAATACACGGGTCACATTAACGGTCATAAGGGACTCCAGTCTCTGTTCAGTGTCAGTGCTTAACAGGAGGACTCGTGGAAGCTTCGTCTGGCCCATGTGCGTGCCCAGACGCATCCACATCCTCTGATACATCAGCATTTGAAAAACGGGACCTATCTTCGAGACCAGACCCTGTTATGGGCCAAGGCAGACTTTGAGAACTTACAAACAGTGACCTGGATGTCCCCACTTCCTGCTGGACCTTCTCCACCTCAGGGGCACTTTGATGACCATATTCCAAGGACATACAATCATAAATAAAGAGGCCAGATGCCCAAAGCCAGGAACATGGCTGTTCTCAAGCAGGATGCAGCAGCAGCCAGGGCACAGGCGCGGAGCCACCCGCCCTCCTCTCCTCCATTTTCTAGATAGCGTGCCCCATCCCCCAAGCCCTGCCACCTACTCTAGCACTGTGGGTTGGGCTAAGAAGAGCTCCTTTGACACTAGTTTGGGAACTAAGAAGAAATATGGTTTGAAATTTGCTTTTTCTTTTGTTTTTAAAGATCTTATTTATTTACTTTTTAGAGAGAGGGTAACAGAAGGAGAAAGAGAGGGACAGAAACATCGATGTGCGAGAGAGACATGGATCTGTTGCCTCCTGCACCCTCCCAACTGGGGACCTGGCCCAAATCCAGGCATGAGCCCTGACTGGGAATCGAACTGGCGACGTTTCGGTTCACAGGCTGGCGCTCAATCCACTGAGCCGCACCAGCCAGGGCTGCAATTTGCTGTTTCACAGCCCGTACATCCTCCTTCTGAGCACAAACTAGCCTCTGTCAAGACATTTAAAAAGAACAGCATTGATTCCTTGGCTGCCAGCTCAAGAAACAGAGAACACGGAAGCGCCTCTGCAGTGCCGAGCACGGGGAAGTGGTGCGTTTACACGAGGCTGCCTGATGTCGCATTTTGCAGAGGCTGTCCTCGCACCCTCCCCACCCCCGCCACGTGGCCTAGCCTGCCTGGCCTGGGCCACTTCAGCCCTCCCTCAGGGGTTAGATGTAACCAACTTAAATCATGCTAAGCCCAGCTGAGGTTCAGCCTAGGGCCAAGGGCTGCTTAGAGTATTTTAGGTGCAGCACCACCTCGGACCCACCCACTGCCTTGGCACTTCAGTCAGCGTTACCGAACTTTCCTATGTCCTGCCGGGGTTTCCTGGGTCTCAGTGCCCAGCTTCCTCCTGACATGCAGCCAGCCCTAGCAATGGCCCCTCTGTGCCGCTCCTCCAGGGAGTTACGTGACGAGCAGGTCACCTCGGCCCGGTGACTATGGCCAGGGCAGGAGGGCCCTCTGCCCCTTTGGAGTGGGGAGACTGACTTGAGGAGGTGACAAAAAGCTACTGGCACGAGGCCTCAAAATAAGAGTGATGTCAGGGCTGGAACCAGGGTTCTGGTCTCCTCGTTTGCAGCCCCGTTCTCCGGGCAAGAGGCCACGCTGCTCCGATACCCGAAGGGAACATCCAGATAGCTTACTCTGATCAGAGACCTGACTCGAGGGGAACTGGTCCTCCACGGACAGATGAAAAGAATGTGGACTGCTGTCACTTGGCCACAGTAAGTCAGAATGACGTCTGTGCTGCTCTGTCAGCAACTCCTTGGCATTTTGGGAATAAGAATAAAACCCCATAGATCCTACCCCCAAAGTTAACAAAAAACCTATGACATATTAGACCTCAACAAAAGTTTCTTAAAAATCTCTCACTAGAGCACACTGCACTCATCCCCTGGTCCGTCCCCCAAGAACCATGTCTCTGCCCAGGGACACCCAGCATTTCCTAGGAGGTGTGAGAGGCAACAGGAGCTGAATTTCTGGAAACCGGACAAATGGGAAGATGAGCTTTGCAATGAATCACGAAGTAAACATTTACAGTCCAGAGAAAGCTCACTTTCAAAGGCCCAAAGTTATCTTTATAATAATCCAGAGTTATCTCTGATGTTCACTCTGCAGAACCCATGAACGAAAAGGTGCCTGATGAAAGCAAGAGCCCATCATACCTCGCTGGAAATGAAAGGCACAGTTTTTCCTTTAAACTCTCGCCCAGAACTGAGAGCACTGTTTTTTTAACAGACATCGGGGACCCCAACCTACACGATAACATTGTCTGTGAGCCTGTCCTGGCGGGAGGCAGACAGATAAGCCCCTGATAGTTCCAACTGCCCCGCTGAAGGGGGATCTGATCCTAAATTCAAACCCTTCAACAATACTCAACAGTGGACTGTCATGCGTCTGGAAAACATAACCGTTTTTGAAGAATGCCTTCCAAACCACGTAATGCTTTCAAAGCTGTTTATCAAAAGAACTGGATGAGCAGCAGTGGCCTGAAAGAGCCTGTCAGCTGTTGCAGGGCCACATGCCCCGTCCTCATGTCCATAAGCACTCCATCATTCTCGGCTGTCCGGCCCTCGGCAGGCAACAGATGCCAGCGCTTGGAAACATTCGCTACATAACTGTGACCCGACAAACCTGGCTCCAGGACAGATTTCCATGTCATGCGGGGCTTTTGGCTGAACTCTGCTCGAACCCAGAGGCATATCACTTACAGCAGACACTAACAATAGTTTGGGATCACCTGCTCTTCACAAGCGAGTTCAGAGCAAGTTCGTGGCCTCTCCTCTGCACACCTTCTCCAGGGCGCTTCTCATACACAAAGGCTGAGAGCCCAGGTGAACTCCTCGGCCCAGCAATTCCACCCACGTGACTGTCACGGGCCTGCGGGCCTGAATTTAACGGTCTGTCGTGTGAAGAAAGGATGGGAAGGGCCCAAACCCAGCAAAGCGTATGCACGCCTCGTCTCGGCTACAGCAAGGGGTCAGCGAGTTTTCAGGCACAGGGTATAAGGGACAGCTAAGGACATCATCTGCTTCACTTATGCTCAGCGTCCTGTATTCGGAGAGAATCCCAACACAGATGCCATTTCCTAAGCCTTAATTACACGCTACACGTCAGGCCGAGTGCTTCATACGTGGCATTTAATCCCTATCCCCACCACAGAGGCAGGCGTTCGTATTCCCATCCCACTGAGTCAAAGACACCTCCTTCAGAGATACGGACGGGGCGGGGGCAGTCCGCTCCAGGCCACAGCTAAGATACAGCAGTGTGGTGACTCGAATCCGGGGCTGGCGGCCTCCCCATGGCCTCGGACCTAGGGCTACAGACGTGGGAACCAAGCAGTGCCATGGGAGCCCCTCCTTCCTTCCTGCAGATGCCTCCTTTCTTTCCACACTGGCCGCCACAGTGCTCCTTCCCATCTCTCCTCCAGAACCGGGAAAGGCTGTGATTTCATGTTCTCTCCATGTCTCTCTCTGAAACCAGCACCTCTTTGAAGAAAGACCTCTTGCCCTTGGAGTGTCAAGATAAGAAAACTTTCAGCAACTTCCCCTGGAAACTACCAAACACCCATCAGCACCCAGGATCTAAGTACAGTCGCTCACCAGCTGCCGGCCCCTCTGAATAGCTTTTACGGTTCAGGGAGGGGTGGTGACAGGGCCATGTCACTACCGTGGGGTGTGCTACTTCTTTCATGTTCCTGGAGTCTGACAAGAGCCTTCTACAACCTGTTTCTTTACAACACACAGGATGAGAGATTAAAGACCAATACCAGACTGAAACCAGGGGCGGGGCTGGGGGGGGGGGGGTTGCTAACCACGACTTCTCCCCAGAGGCTTTTCTAAATCTTCCTCGGAGAGAAGGGCCACGGACTGCCTAAGCAAATACGGTCCCAAAATTGATGTGACTGAGTGAGCTGGCACATGCGAAATACCCAGGGCAGTGCCACCATCCAGTGAACGTTGAAAAGTGCTAGGCATCGTGGGACCGTCATCTGTTAATGCCGCCCGACTTCAGGAATGTTTGAGCAGAAATCACGGATTTCGGTGAAACCACATTTATTCGGTTACTAAGTGGGATGCAGAAGGGAAAGGACATCAAGAAAGGCTGAACGAAGTAGTGAAGAGTCTGAATTATAGGACTTCTGATGAAATACGACAGATGTAGTCCAGAGAGCCCTCTAAAGGGAGAGCAAAGGGAGGCCAAGCACCAATTCAGAAGGGTAGAAGGAAGGTGTCAACAATATCTTGGAAGCTGAAAAGCAGACGGGCAATCGGTGCTGAAACGCAAGCCTGAGGGAGCGGGAGCCACAGCAGTGAGCTGGTTCGTGCAGCACAAGCCGAGGCACTTCAGAAGCGTGGAGGCGCCAAGAAGCTCTGGAGGCCCGGGGCACGGGGAGGGGCAGGGAGGCGTGCAGGTGAGGCAGTGGAAGTCGGTGGGAGAGGCAGGTAGACCGGCAAGTCCGTCCCTCTCACCCCCTTCAGCCTGCTCTTCCTCAGGAGAACAGGAGAATCCGCACGTGTCCGTCTCCCCCCCACAGGAAGGCCCCCGGGCCCCACACAGAGTCCCAATCTGCTGATTAGTGCCTTGTCTTTACACGGCAGGAGCCAGTCACCAAACATGTGGGAAGGGTGTCTGTTCGTGGAAGAAAAAGACCGGAAGGAACAAAAGAAAGAGATTCCAGAGCACTAGGGCACCCCCTCTGCAGACCTAGAGAGCACCCAGTCCCGACAGGAACGAGAGCCCTCTCCAGAAGGAATTGCTAAGAAGGTGGTAAGTTACTTAACACGTTTTTAAACATACAGAGGAGAGTTTATGGGTAAATTAGTAATAGGCAGATCAGGGTTTTTTTTTTGAAGAAGTTATTAACCTCAGAGTAAAAAAAGTTGAAAGTAAGTAAGAATTTGGGGACAAACTGGGAATATACATATAGAAAACTCGTCAAATGACAACAATAAAAGCAGTTACTAACTCCATGGAGAAAAAAACAAACCAAAAAGTGAAAGCAGAAAGGAAACATAACCATAGTAACCTCCGTGGCTGCACTGGGAGTATTATTTACGTAGCCACAGTAATGTAAAGACTGAGTATTGGTTTATCCAAAAAGAATATAACTCACCGAAAAGCGGGGAAGGGGAACATGTATGCAGAGCAATAGGAAGCTAAATAATAGCAAGAAATGGCACTATACTAATTTCTTTTTTTGAAACATGGAGGCAAACACCTCCTAACTGAACCAAGAGCCAAAAGGATTGAAAGTGGCCACCTCTGGGAAACGGGAGTCCGAGGCAGAGAAGAGAGGGGCAGAGACCACTGGCTTTGTTCTCAGACATGCAGAGGTCTTTAAAGAGTACAGACACTTGTTTAGATAAAATTGAATTTGAAAAAAATTTTCAAAATTGTTACAGCGAGGTAAGGTCAAAAACACAGGTTTTAGAAAACACTCTCATTAATTGTAGATATTTATCATATTTAGGAAATACACGTGAGGAATAAAGAATAACTGAAGAGCCCAGAGATCATTAGCCAATTGTAAACAATTAGTGAAACTGTAATGATTTGTTTTGAAAGAGCCGTGATGGGCCTGGTAACAAGGCTAGAAAAAATGCCTGTACCTACCAAGCCCCCCCAACTTACCCCTCCACACACGAGTGGGTTCTGTTGCTGTCCAGAACCAACAGCAAGTGAAGTCACTAAGAAAGGCATGCACTTCGACAAAGCTATAGGAAACTTCCTGTAACGAACATACAAAACTAATGTAAAAATATTAACCCACAAACAGCTTGGTGATTCTCAAGAACCTGGAAGATTCTTCAAAGCAGTTTGTCCTCAAGCGTTTAAATATTCTCAGTACTTAACACCTATTACTTGCCTGGAATACAGTAGGAGGTCAACAATTAAGCATCTAATGCATTTCTACCATCCATTTGCCTATACTTGAACCAGTGTGCTTACTAAGCAACTGGATCT
The DNA here is from genome assembly GCA_007922815.1 of Macrotus californicus. Taxonomy (NCBI): domain Eukaryota; kingdom Metazoa; phylum Chordata; class Mammalia; order Chiroptera; family Phyllostomidae; genus Macrotus; species Macrotus californicus. The sequence continues at coordinate 48,440 of VMDR010000691.1, read as the reverse complement.
AAGTACAAGTTCAGAATTAGCTAAATTCAATCAATGGGGCCCCTCAATAGTTCAAACAAAACGCGCAACCCCTCCAAGGCTCACGTCTGTGCACTGGGGTACGGAGGCATGTCCTGCGCAGTAAGGTGGCCTTTCGAACCTTAGGAGGCAGGCAGGCAGGCATCATGCACTGCTGCCCTGAGCGTGCTGCCCGAGCAGGCCCGTCACGTCCTGGGACCAAGCTCTGCCCTCCGTCCAGCCCAGCAGTGCCCCGTGAAGCTGCCCGGCATGCAGGGTGACATACCACCTAACCCGCCAGGGCTCGCCAGGACTCCTGTGACCCATCGGCCTCTTGCAAAGTTTAGCTCCTTTGAAGTTTCCTGCAGTTCTGGGGTTTTATGATGCGGCTTGGGTCACCCCTACCATGATCTATGTTTGAAGTATGTTTGGGGAAAACCTACGAGGAGCTGGCTCTGGTGTTAACACAGGACAACTGCCTCGTAAAAACTGCTTTCTGCAGGAGTTCAAAGGCACTTATCCAAATAGTGCAGGTTTGCCCTGCCCCAGCCACCTTGCGAGGGTGGGAAGCTGAGTGTTTGCCAAGTCAGCTCTGACGAGGCAAACCTCAGTCTCATGGCCCAGCTCAGGGCAGTGCTGGCCCAACCAGGGGGGCTTCGGACAAGGCGGACCTCCCCCTCTGACGTAGCCTGCCCTGCACCTTCCAGGCTGCTGAAGCTAAAAATGTATTGATATGGAAGGTTAAGGCAAAGAACTAAATGAGGTGAGTTTCTGAGAGAGGTCTTTCTGGTATGTGATAACATCTTTCCAACTGTTACTTCAAGGAACCCGGTAAAAGTCAGGGACAAACCAGGAGGCCTGACAGCTGCTGGCAGGAAGCCAAAGTGAAGCATCACATCACAGGGGCTCTAGTCGAATCCACACGGATCCGCCATTGCTGGTATGTGCTCTTTATCAGCAGGAGGACAGCCACCGCCATATTTTCAAATAGAGCAGTTTGTTGAGGACATTAACCAGGTATAGGGACCTGTGGGCTGGTGGCACATTCACGGAGTCACAGAAGGCACGGGGAGTGGCACCGTTCTTCACTTCTGCCAATCTCTTTACGCCTAGTTTAACCGGGAACAGCTGCCTTCTCTTACCTGCTCCCACAATCAGCCTGCCGTTGCAGCGCACTCTGCAGCTTCTGCAAAACCCTGCCGCACACCAGAGTTATCACACAAGTCATCTACCGAAGTGTACGTGAATTCACACATAAATACAGAAAAACAGGCTTGACCTATGGATCCCCGAAAGGTCTGGGGTTTGCCCAGGGGTCCTTAGACCATATTTTGAGAATCTCTGTTCTAAAAAGACCCATATGTGCTAATTGTGCTAATTAGAGATCAGTTTCCTCTATGTATTAAAGTAAATCCACTAAAAATAGAGATTAGTCACACTTAACTGGATTTGGCTTACATAAACCAGATATAATAAAATTGCTTCTTTTAGAGTATATTGTGATTAAAATGTTTTACTAATTCACTCTTCCCTGCCCCGCCCCCCTCAACTTGACGAATGGGTGAGAAACTTGGTAAGATCTGTCTGTGAGAGGCAGTCCGGCAGGAGCAGGAGGAAGGCACTGGGGTGACGGAACAGGGCTCATTGTAACACCCAGGCCTACCCCTGCTTCCCCCCAGGGTCACGGCCTCCAGCTCCCCACCAGCCCGTCTGTCCTCTGTGTGTCTCAGAATGTTCTAACAAGCTGAAGCTCTCAGAGAGCTGGGGCTCTGAACTCAAACCTGAACCTCTCTGTAAGGGAGATGCAACGTCATCCTGGGCACAAAGGGACGGCTCTGTGAGGCAAAGCCAGGGCAGACACAGGGCAGGCGCTGACACCTAAAACTAAGCCAACCTAGTGCCTCTGCAGAGGAACGCCACAAACAGTGAAGGGCGTTCTGCTTCTTAGCAGGGCTGGAAATGAAACGGTTTCTCAGTTAGAAACGCACTGTTCTGTTTCTCTGGAAGTTCAAACCAAAAATCTCCAAGGCATATCTCATGTATACAACTGGGTGTCACTCCTGAATTTTAAAAACCAAGCACTGAACAAGGAAGGAACTACAGATGCACGATGGTGTGACTGATTACTTAATTTTGAACGGGAGAAACCGAAGTCAGAGAGCAGCCAGACTGGCCATTTATTTTCTTTGAGCAAAGACCTGCTTGTTGAGATGCAGGGACTGTACTTGAAAGATGTACTTGCCTAACATCGATTTATTTTTACTTTTGGAAGCAGGATTGTGCCCTTTCCATGAAGTCAGTCATTTTGGCATGCCAAAAATGGCAAAAAAATAGATGCTCTCCTTTCTAGAAATGATTATAACGTACCATGACCAAAAAAGTGGTTTTTCCCTAACAGATAATCTTGCATGAAAATGAGTCATGGGATTTCAGAAATGGAAAGGCTTTTCTCAAATATGTGTGTGCAGGAACGCACACGCACACCTTCCGTCTCTCCCCCCAGCAACAGATCTGAGCTTTCTATAAGTTGTGTGCTAATGAGAACGGCGTTGTCTGGAATCTTTGAGTGAAAGGGGAACAGAGTATTTAGAGTTCAGCAAGAGGGAAGGAGTCTGTCTTAGAAAATAAGATTTCTCTGCTTGTGTTCCTATGAGACAAATTTTAACTTATAAGGCATGAAGGACTGTACAGATGTTTCTTAAAAATATCTTATCTTGTAACTCCATCAGCTTAATTTTAGCCCTGATGAAGACATCCTACATCACTAACGCAGCTCTGAATGCTCTGTCGGGCGCTGCTCAGGAGCCACAAGAGGTGCCCTCTGCCTTCAAGCATGCCGTGGGAAGGCCTGGTTTGGTAAGCCCAGGACAGGAGAACTCATGGCCCTTCCCTCGTCCGCAGGCAAGGGCGAGCCCAAGGTGGACAAAGTGGCGGCCCCTACAAAGCTCTGTGCCGCTTTTGGACAACAGAAGAGAGATACAAACAGTCCCTTCCCTTCAGTTGGACGTGGTGGTAATTTTCCAGTTCCACTGAAATCTAATCCCTTCTCATGATGAACCTGACATGTCAGCCAATGCACTGGCCGCCCCAAGCAGCAGATAGTTACCAAGCCAACAGACGGTTTGCTCACAGATAAGAAACAGAGCCTTGGGGTCAAATGCGTCCTAGGCTCTGGCTTTTCACCGTTACTGATACGCAGGTCGTTATGTCAATGCTGCTGGAGTCTGGGGGACCCCTCTGGAAGGAGCACCTTATACTTCTTAAACAAGAATGAGGTGGAAGCTATGGGATGACAGGGTCTACCTTTTCAAAGAGTTAATTTTATTGCGTAGCAATTAAAAACGTTTTACTAAAACAAACATGGGATAAAATATAAAGTTTATTCACAGTCTCAAGATAAAACAGAAACTTTCCAAGAAATGCTGGATTTGCTCTGCCCCGAGATACAGGGAGTATCAGTGTGCTCTCTCTGGAACAAACGTTTTAATTTGTGCTAGATTTTTAGCTTTGGAAGTTGCCTAAAGGTTCAATTCAAGCCCATTCTGCCGGGCGTGTTTCACGGGATACCAAGGAGAGCAAATGGCTGCCTGCGGGGAAGCGCAAGTGCCAGCGGCACTGCCAAACCCGGGGAAAGGGCGGTGGAAGCACGGCCTGAGTCCCCATGCTGGCTTTTTCCGGCCTGTCCAGCCTGACGCTCATCAGGCTCCGGTGACCCTTTCATCCCAGGGAGTCACAGGTAAGATGCAAACACTGTAATAGAGAGGGCTTTTCCTTAGGAAAATCCACTTCAACTTCCCCTCTGGAGGCCCTTGGCGGAAAGTGTCTTTCACAAATTTTGGGTGGCGTCTTAGGAGAGTTTTTACTGGAAAAGTCCAACATGCCCGCTGTAAATCTCTCCTGTGAAGTCAACTAAAGGCTGCCTGTGAGCTCTCAGAGCACCTGGAATCCAGCAACGTGCACAGTGCGAGGGCCCGGGACTCCGGGATGCTCTCAGAGCCCTGACGGCCACGTCCTCAAACCCTGATCCGTCATTATCCTTCCAATTCCCCCGGCCTCCTTATCTAACTCAAATAATGAGATAAGCTCCTCCACTCCTGAGTTTTGCTAAATCAGTTTAAATACTTCAAGTTCTGCCAACTCCCACCCGCCCCCCCACCCCCGTTTGGGTCTTGACGAAAAAGGTGAAGAAATAGGTTGGAGGAAACCTCAGGGCCCAGGTTCCTAAATCTGCATGTACCACCTCCCTAAAATGCACGCCACCCAAGCCTACAACCGATGGCACGCAGAGAAACACGCAAGCAAATCCACAGCCCGGGGCCGAAGGCTCCTCTCTTTTCAGAGGTATTTTTGCCTCCTCATGAAATGGCTGCTCCTGGGTTGCTGCAGCTTCCTGCCGAAGTTAGCTTTGCAAATGTTTTGCCATCAAAATCTACCACACGTGCACAGACCTGGGCAGCAGCCCGGTGGGCGCCCGGCTGGGCCTGGTCTGCCTGGAGGATGACAGGCTTTTCTCCGGGGCTTCAGTGGCACCGCAAGTGTGGCTGCACTGTCCATTTTCATGAACTTTACTTGGGAACAGACGTATGTGGCCCAATACACGTAGACTAGACCATGCAACCTGAGCCAGCAGATCGCTGCCTTGGAAAAGGCTTCTTATTTCAGTTCCAAACCACACATGCTTGCATAGTTAACAAATGCAGCATGGGATGCTGGTCCACAGCACTCATGTGAAATGCAGCAGGGGATGCTGGTCCACAGCACTCATGTGAAATGCAGCAGGGGATGCTGGTCCACAGCATTCATATGGAGGCCAAAGGCGCCACTGTCCTCCGCCCTCCCCTCTCCCCCACCCCCACCCGACTTCCCAAGAACTTTTAGACTGCGCGGAAGCTTCAGAGAAAAGCTAGGTGGCTGTCTTTTTGGAACGCTTGCATAGTCCAACAAGGAGAGGAATTTGGAACTATTTTAATCTAAAAGAGCTCCAGGAGGGGGGTTCCCTATAAATAAAGCCATGTTCAAATAAACACAAAAAGAGCCAATGTTTCCTGTAAGGCCACTTTTCAGATGGATTACTGGAAGGAGTGTTCTTTCATAGTTTTATGGCTTGCTTTGCTATCATCTGCTTAAAATTTGGGTCATTTGAAACATAGATGCTAAAATCTAAGCCTGCACTTGGATGAAATATTACAAAGGAAGCAGAAAGTCTCATTCCAAGAGCAGACTCAGAGGCAGAGCTCGTGGACTCCTGGGTTCTACTCCTGGCTGAGCCCCTGGGCTCAGGTCAGCACTCGGTCAGAATCTCACTTCTAATCCCTTCAAATCATTTGCTAGTCCCTGTTGTCTAAACAGTGGGGGAAAACCCTGAGTAACGCCCCTGGCTCCTGTTCAATCGTCGGGGATGGCTGGGGATGCTTATATCTCACTTCCAAGAAACCAGGGTGATTTATCCCCTAGTAGAACCAGAATGTTCCTAAGAGGTCACAGTGTCATCAGAACAAACCCTCAAGGCTCTGAGGGTTTCTCCACCTGCATGAATCTCTGTGCTCCTTTTATGGGACTTTCAGAAACAACATCACCCAGCATTTTACAGTTCTTTATGGCTTTCACATAAAAATAATTCTGCTTAAGCTTCAAACCTCTGCAGAGGCAGGAATAAATAGACAGGTATATCTGTCCCTAATTTATAAGTGAGAAAACTGAGGCTTAGACAGGCTAGGAGACTTGACCAAAGGCCCAAAGCTAATCAGTAAGGAAGGGGTTGGGACTCAGATCTAGTGCTTTGTGGGTCAAGGGTTCCTTTCTCGCTAACGCAGGGTCCTCATTAAGGACCTTCCTTTTGGATTTAGATGAACAGACTAAGGACATTGGTTAAAGGCCCTTCGAAGATGCTGTACTGCCTTTTCAGTGCACTACAGGCTGAAGGCCAAGTTTCCTAGAGCCCCCAATTAGCATGGGTCTAGCACGTGCGCCACTGACCTCTGACACCTTGGCCATGCTCTCCCACGCCTGGCTCCTGGGGAACGAGAGGAGATGCCAGTGCTTAATTCTCCTTCCTTTTAGCTTCCGTGTGCACAGGCCCGACTACCGGGCCGCCCTTCACTCATCTTGGTAGTTTTTGTCTCCAGGAGGAGTGAGTGTCTAGGCAGACAGCTGTTCTGGGAAACTTGCAGTTAAACTTCGATTAGACTGTCCAGTTACTGTTTGCTCTGAGGCAAACTGCACAGCTGCTCTGTTCCCTTTGACCCGGAACACAACCCTCTCTTCACCTGGGCAACTTCTACTTACACTTCAGGCTTCACCTCAAGTCTCACTTCTCTAGAAAGGCCTTTCTCAACCCGACCGACCACGGGTCAGCCAGCCACCCTCTCCTCACCATCTTCTCTAATCACAGTCTGAGAGCACCCTGTAGGTCTGCTGTGTCACTTGTTACAATTTTAGCCAACACTTCCTTATGTTTGCTGCCCCCCTGGATGCCCTTTGAGACCAGGGAAAGCCTTGCCTTATGTAGCGTCTGCTATATTCCCAGCCCCTAGTTCTTCAGGGATTTTCAGTCAATATTTACGGACTGGAAATGAATGAATGGTAGATACGCCGATTGACAGCAACCCGAACTTTCTACGGCAGTGGCAGATGATGGGTAAAAATGACAAGAACACCACGCCGCCTGCAGCAGTCCTTGCCTTCCTTGTGCTCCTACAAAGAATGTGGAGCTTTATCCAGACTTCCAAACTCACGTTATATAAAATCTGAGTGATTTCTTTCTGGGCAACATCATTAAAGTTAGCAGCACAAAAATAATAACATTTTTAAAATTTAATCCACATTCCTCAGACCCTTTTTGAAACAAATCACTCAATTCCTTGACCACTTTGGGGTTCTTTTGGAACACTGAAGGGCCTTCTGCATTACCCACACTTCTTTAGGTCTCTCTGTCCTAACAAGATGTTGCAGGTGGACTTCTTGGGCGTAGAGCAGATTTCTTGGGCTTGGAGCAGACATGAAAAAACTAACTGGAGATACTTTTGAAGTCTCCCTCCTGCCCCTCCCCCTAACTTCGCTTCAAAATATACTGGAGGACTGTTTGAGCTCTGTATCTGAGAATAGAATGCAACTTAACTAAAGTAAACTCTACAGACCCTTTTGAAAAAAGCAGCTGCTTCCAGATGGAACACACTCTGGCAGAACACATCACATGGTCCCAGTCTGCAACCTTAAGCATTTCCCCCACTGCAGTAATGTGTCATCAGTAAATTTTCCTGGTGACAGACAAATGGATTCGTTTTAATTGGGGGCGATTTCACTTCAAATCCTATCTGAGGGAGCGACAGGGCGTGGACATGCCCAGGCCCGGGGCACTCTAGAAGGGCCCACCAGATTCACTCGGAATATCTATGAAGCCCTATGAAGCGGGCGGCAGCAAAACCCTTCGGGGCTTAAGTGGAGCCCAGCTTGGCTGGGAACGGTAACATTCATTATACCCCTGGTTGATAAGAGCCCCGATTAGTCAGGGATAAGATCCCTGAAAAAGAGAGAATCAAACAGGCCACCAACACAAACAGCTAAGTTAAAGTAGTTGGATTCTGTGGGATTTGGAGCCACATGGGCTGGGGCTGGTCTCCTGTTTCAGCTGGCAACAAGGCAAGACAGCGCCCTCGCCAGAACTGCCGACTTGCTCGGGGGGGTGGTGGTATGAGGTTGAGAGACTGGCTGGGATTTCCAAGTGGAAGAACGACTAAGGAGGGACAGAACCACAGAGTGAACACAACTTCAGAGACCCTAGACCTATGCCATAGGGCCCAGGGGCAAGACACAGCCGATGGCCTGACAGTTTTCTTAATGGGCATGTGGGGTCCCATTAGTTTGGTGAGCGGAGGATGTTGGTAAGGGTTCGGTCCTATTTCCAACCCCTTTGATGAAGAAAAACAACACTGTATGTGTACCCAGTACATATAGGTATAGGTATAGGTATAGGTATAGGTATAGGTATACAGATATAGGTATAGACAGGTACAGATATAGATGTGGATCTGCAGAAACTCATGGTGGACTTTTGGGCCCTGTTTTCATGTATTTACATTAGACAAGTCAGAAATTTTAGTTGTATGTATTCAAATATTGAAAAATCATACCACTAAAGCAGAAAGCAAATGATTAAATACAGCAGGGTGGATTAGGAAAGGCGGCAGACCTGGGCTGGAAATTGCAAAAGCCACTCCCCCCACGACCACTGACCTGGGGCCACTAAGTGTGGCTGTGTCTCTCACTGCCTGGGCAGTTTCTGATGCAAAATCCAGGGCGCCTGCCACGGGCTTGGTTACGGTGCCAACAAGCCCTTTCCCAAGGCCAGATATGAAGCCGCTGACACCCCCTTCTGTTTTCACACCTTCCACTGTTGAGGTGATAACACTGGTCAATCCACCAATGATACCTACCAAAAAAGACAAGGGAATTGTTACTGAGCCAAGGACAAAAGCAACAGCACTTAAAGCCAAACCCTCCATTCCATGTACCTGGCAAGGTAACTCGGGGGCGTTCTGTCAATCTCTTGACAGGCCACAGGCAGGCCAGCTCAAGATGCAGAACCAGCAGACTCGCCCCTTCAGTCTGGAGCCAGACGTTATGAACTGGTCAGCAATAAAGGAGGGTCCAGTTTTAGAAAGCAAAGCAAACCTAAGGGTTTAATAGTGGCACTTTTCCATTCCAGAGCCTGGGCAGCATGTGGGCTATTGGGAAAGGATGCAGACAGTGGGATTAAATCGACAGACAGGAAACTAGGGCCCCTGGGGGAAGCTGGGACCCTATACAATGTAAGGCAGAGAGATCACTAAATACAGACCCTCAGTTCTCAGAGAACTCTATGTGCCTCGCCAACAGCACCAAATGTTTGAAATGGGGTAGAAGCTACTGCTGAAATTGGGGATCGGCCATCAGAGTAAGTGATAAAGCCCTGAAGATACAGCCTTAAAGCACTGCCAACGCCAGCTGGGACCCTCAATGCAGTCACTTTGAAAGACCGACCTAGGTCAGAAAGCCGTTCCAAACATTTTGAAAGTTGACAGCAATGACCTTAAAGAGCCTCAGAAGTGGCCAAAAGTCGGGCAAGGCTGAAGAGGACACAGTCCTGTGGAGAAGAAGCGGGCCCTGTCCCAGAAGCATTTCCCGGACTGGGGCCAGGGACACTCACAGGATGTTTACCTGTTGACGGTGGGGGCGGGAGGGAGCGCTCTAGACTCTTCAGCTCCAGTGAGACAAATTGGTAAAGGAAATGGCCTGGGTGAGAATGCACTAACAATCTGCAGTGTTTCCTCTGGATTCTGGGTCCGCTTGCCCCAGTGAGAAAATGTCCCTTTCCCAGCCTTTTGAACAAAGTTCACGGCAGAGGCAGAACGTTACTGAAGCTGGGTCGAGCAGAGCCGACAGATAGAACTGAGCATGACCCCCAGGTTTTTAAAGCAAGGATGTTGCTAACTTTTAAGGGTTTTTCATCCTGAAGCCAGGATCTCACTCTAGGCTAACTGCTTTCATCCCACCCGGAGTTTAAAGGGGCCCCCTCGGATGAGGCCACCGGTGCCTCATCTTAGAACGGCCGGTCTCCTGGAGAGGCTGCACGTAGCGTCTAACGGTTCCTGGCTGGAAGGGATTTTGCGACCTTGAAACAATTGCCCATTTTCTCAGCACACGGGTGTGTCCATCTAAAAAGTGAGGACAGTCACACTTTCTCTCTGCATCCCAAGGGTGCTGGACAGACAGAGGCAATTATACAGAGCAAAGCATTTTATATTCACTAAAAAATGGTCCTCTATTAGTCCAATGCATGATCATCAGTTACTAGAAAGAATAATTAAGTCTCTGACCCCAAATGATTGCCCAACAGTCAACTTTGAAAGTACATAAACAAACTAATTTCAGCCGAGTTTTACTTCTAGCTCGACGTCTCCTTGGGGACTGCCCCCTCTCCAGCTGGCCAGGCTCAAGGAAAACCAAAGGCCTCGGGATCCAAAGCTCACCCTTAGGAAAGCTGATAAACGAAAACTCCACCCTCAACGCAAAGAGAAGTAAGATTTTTTATTCTCTATATTCCCTCTTCTTCTTCCAAAGGCTGATAATTAAAACTTTTCCAGACTCGACATGACTTCCGACAGCTTCAGGCTATTCCTCAGAATCTGGTACAAATAGCTGACTAACCTATCACTAAGCATGAGCTACATGCCCAGGTACCACGTAAGGTGCTTCAAGAATAAGGGTGAATGCGCAGCGGCCTCCCTGCTGTCCCAGCAGTCATAGCCTATCAGGAAGACGAGAGGCACACAGCTGGCCGCAAACCCCCCCCCCCCCCAGGACTGCCACATGTGCTCTGATCATCATTGACACCAACTGGGG
>VMDR010000691.1:0-37963 GCA_007922815.1 Macrotus californicus | reverse complement strand
AGTACGAGGCTCCGGGTGTCTAAAGTATGGTGTGGCTGAGGGACAGTGGCTGGGAAAGTTGGCTGGGTTTACATTTCCACAGGCCTTGAATAATGCCGTGCTCACAAGTTGTTGAGAAAATCCCAACAACAGGCAAATGGGTCAGAATGAAAGCATTGAAAGTCAGAATTCAAGAAAGTTCAGAGGCCTAACACATTCATCCCACGACCCACATCTCTCGAGCACGTGGATAAGACGCAGAAACATCGGGGCCACACCCCTGGCAGCCAGCTCCACACCGCACTTTCTATGAAAGGAAGGCTCTGCAAGCGGAAGGCAGGTGTGACCCAGCAGATGCACCTTCTAAAAAGGGGTCAGCTGATGACACCTCCGAACAGCTTGGGAACAGAAGCCAGAGGGCAGGAAGGAGTGGCAGTGTGCGCAACACTCTGAAAACGGAGGAGGAGTCCTCACAGGTGGTCACACTCCCACTGCGAGGCGGGTAACAGAGGAGAGCTTGGAGGCCCGCCAGGCACCGAGATGCCACGCCAGGATCTGCACTGTTGTCAGCTTTCTTTTTCTACTTGCAGTCGGGTGGGCGGACGGGCACCTCTGAGCAACTGTGGCAGAAGAGCCATTGTGACCTACCATGAGCCAAGCCGTGGATGCCGGCCACGAGGTGCTCGCCACTGGTGGCCGCGTGGTATCTGATGTACTCCCGCTCCGACTGATGCCGATTGTCCATCGTCTTTCCTAAGCCATCTGATAAGGTCCCCGCAAACTGCAATGAATTGGAAACAGAAAGAACAGGGTTTTAAGACCTTAGCAGTATTTTCATGATTTTAATCACTTTAAATAAACGCCCTCCCTCGCTCCTGCTGGCACCCAGTGGACGCCAAGGAGAGGGAGATAAGCTGGCGGACGGCACGCACTGCGGGTCCCAGGAGAGCGGTCCACGAGCGCCGGACGCTTACACTGGCGGCCGCAACCCCTGCAAGACCACCCCTGAAAATCCACGCTGGCATCCATTTTCCTCAATTGGATCGTAACTTTACCAGAAAGGAAAGGTATCCATATGCCTTTACTCTATCCTGGGGAAGCAGAGGTGGGCTCGGGGTTCCACAAGGTTAAGGACAGAGGCTCTCTGTCAAAACAAAACGGGAGGGGTGGCAAGCTGCTGCTCTGGGATTTGGTCAGAATTTTTGGGGACATCGATAGCCCTTAACTAATGCCTTTTTTTCCAGGCACCCAAACATTACTGAGTGCCTAGGTGCCCACCCCATTTGTCAGGAAGGAAATGAAGCACGTGGGCAAGCGCACAGGCTTAGGTCACCTTTCAAACCGAGTGGCAAACTTGAACTCACGGCTTCAGATGCGAGCCCCTCCCCCACCAGGCAGAGAGAGAGTTTATTTATCCTGGCCTATTTTAACCAGAGAACCTGTCTCATTCATCAAAGCAGGATAAAAAGGACATAAAACTCTGTTTTGTCACAAGACAATTTGAAAAGGTTTAAAGTGACAGTTAATAAACCACAGGGTACTTATCCTCATCATTCAGGCATAAAAAGGGAAGGATATCAAATATATAATTAACCTTCTCGGGAAGGATCTACCAAAACAAGTGGTTTAAGTGCCAGTGACCCAGGACTAACCTTTCAGAAAACTCACAGGAATGTTATTCAGATATAAAGCTCAGTGGAAAATGTGAGGCAAACCGCCCGCCTTGGAGGGCTGGCGAGGGGGGTCCCACAGATCTGCCCTGGAAGCCATCAGTCCTCAGGCCTCTTGATGCTAGGGACAGGAGAAGGTGAGTCTGGGCACAGGGGCGGGACCGGAGGAAGGAACAGCAAGCCATGGCAGCAACGGTTCCTGCACAGGATGCGGGAACACACCTCTCTCCTGCTTGGTCCAAATGTTTTCACGATCTAGGGCGGTGATTACTGACCTTTAGAGATGCAATCCCTGTTGTTATGCGACTTGTGTCTTACCTTCCCTGTCATTCCCTAATTAGACTTAAAGTTAATGAAAATTAATGTTGCGATTTCCTGTGAGATGGAGACACCATGGGATACTTGCAAAACAAGCACTGTGACTCGCTGGGGGTGCTGAGCCAGGGACCCCACCTAAGAGCCACGGGCCTGGGCAGCTGACCAAGCCAGATTCTAGTCCTCTCCCAACCAGCCCAGTAGCTGCACCGCCCCGAGAAAGGGGCCCCACCCGGGAGCCTCCGTGTGGCTGGACGGGTCAGTGACGGCCATGGCTCAGGGCACAGGCTCTGGTTAGCACTCTTACTGTTATCACTAGTCAGCTACTAGTGCAAGCACAAACAGTGCAAGCACAAACATCCTGCACCATCTGAAGAAAGCCTAAGATTTAGTATTATGGTCATTTGCATTAGGACTCACCATTGAAAAAACAAAACAAAACAAACAACCCGTTCCAAAGTGAGTTTTTGGAGTGGTACCATCTATAAAATTAGAGCGTTGGACTTGGCGGGTTCCAAAACCCTTTCCAGCTCTGACAGAGTGCGCTCTGCGATCCAAGCTGGGATGTCTTTATTAAGCCCTCATCTGGGCCCAGCACAGATTTAGGGACCGCTGAGGATACAAACAAAGGGCGGCCTGGGCCTATTCTCCAGGATGACAGACTCGCTAGGAAGAGCGCTGTTCCACGTGTGAAACAGCCCGCAGCAGGAACGGGGGATGCCAACCATTAGCACTCGGGAATCGAGGAAGAAGCGGGGAATGCAACCCTTGCTTCTGGAAGGGCCCAAAGAGTCCCTGCTACAGTCTGGAATTATGTGGGGTGCCCATGTTCCTCATTCAGGGTTTGGGCACAGATGCCTCTCCCGATGCCACAGGAGAGGGAGGGGCGGGGTCCAGGGAAAGAGCCATCATCAGAAGCACCTTGTGGAGGCCGCTGGGGGCGGGGGCTTCCCCTGTAGAGGTGTGGCAGCACCCCGGTTCCTTTCGGGGTCTTGTTCGGGTCGTTCCCTTTTTTCTTAAACTCTTAATTTGCTTGAAAAGATATATTTCTTTGGAAGAGATATTAAGTTAAGGCTACCTATTCTAGCAGCTGACTAGGAAGAAGTTTTATCAAAATATTTTCCCCCCTGAGAGAATATGGGAGAATAATCCAGGAAAACCGCTCTATACCAGCCCCTCTCCAGCAACCCCCAACCGACAAAACAAGTCTACTGTCCAGGCTTTGTGAGTGAGCCTGAGCCAAACGCCTAAGCACTGACTGAGGCCGCTGCAGCCGGCAGCCTCGGCACCCACGGCTCTGCTGGTCCTGCGTGCTCTCCACGAAACACCATATCAACTTCAGGCAGTGCCACGAGGGGACCTAAAAGAGTACTCTTCCCTTTAAATCCTGGATCCTTCCAGGGGCTTCTCAGGGGCCGCACCTTTACCGTAAAAAGGTGCCTATCTCTATTCAACACACTCTGGGACTTCTGGCTGAACTCCCACTTCTCTATGAAAAAAAATCACTCATGCAAGCCAAATGAACTTGTCCTTTGTCACTTGCGAGTAAAAATAAAGGATACAAAGATATTAACTGGAAATGATTACAGAAATCTTCACTCCTAGAAATGTGGCTTTGAGAACTCAGAACACTTAGGAAGAGGTTGGAATCTACGACCCAACTTAACCCAGACTGAGGAGAGGCTCAGCAGATTTTGCAGGGAGAGCCATTTCATAGGGACCGGACTGAAGCCAGCCTGATGAAGGGTCCTGCGGTGAAGACTGGGCCTCGGGCCAGTCCCCTGGGCTTCTGGGTATGGACTCCAGGGCACCGCAGAGCCTGTGGCCTCCCCCTCGCTGTGGGAGCGCTTAGTCACCCTAATTCCATCTCTCATCCCCACCTCAGCGGGAAAGTAATCACACCCCGTATCCTATTTCCCCCCGCAAAGATAGGGCAAGAACACGGGCCGCAGAGGGAGATGGTTCCAGTAAGCACTCCTTCTGGGTGCCCGCTGGCACTGCTTCCTCTGTGGCTGCGAAGTGCTATTTCACCCACGTCCTTGACTTTCAAGTTGATCGTCAAAACAGAGCGGAGAGGCTCACGAGAGCTACAGTCTCACGTGGGAGTGATGGTGCAGGACATCCTTTGAATTTATTTTGAAACTTTTTCAGAGCAGATGCTCTCTGGCATGCTCATGGTCGATCAAAATGGGAAATGAAGGCCGAGGGCAGACATTCGCATCATTCAGACAAAGGTAAAAGTAATCCCAGAGGTACTGGGGGGCAGGCTGAAAATCCTCAGGAAAGGCGCAGATTCAGTCCAGCTCTGCCCCCAGGCAATCCACCCACCAATCAGACGTGTGGGGAGCCCTCCTGCATGCCAGGCGAGCAAGTGAGAACCCTAAGTGAGAAGTGGCTTCTGCCTCCTGCCTCCCAGGACCTCAGCCAGGAGGTATGTGTGTGACATAACAGAACGACATCCGTTCACCCTGGAGTTCAAATACCGACTGTGACATTTATTATCTGCAAGATCACGGGCAAGGAAACCTAAGCTCTGTGAGCCTTCATTTCCTCACCTTCAAAACGGGGATAAGAATGTCCATTTGCAGGGCTGCCGTCAAAGCGAGATAACACATGTAAAGCGCTAGGTAACACGTGGAAAGTGCTAGCATGGATCCTGGTACTTCAATGTCTTCGTGTGCAAAACAGGAATAGTCAGATTCCCCAGCAACTGTGGAAGCCAGCGTGGAAGGGGCACGAGAGCACCAGGACGGACGGAGAGCATGTGCCAGCCTTGCACACTGGGAAAAGACTAGCAATCGGAAGGTAATTTGCAGACAATTTGTAACTCTACTCGGTATAAACATGACCTCAACACCAGAAGGAGCCTTTGCAGAGACTTGAGTCAATATAGCTCATTTTGTAGCAATTTCAAGTCCACAAAAAACTTCAGGCTGCAAGAGCACACTGTCCTAGCTAAAATGAAAGGCTCTGAGGAACAGGATGTCCTTCAGAAAACCTGCTATTATATTTGCAGAGACAACAGTTATCCGGCCCCCCACCCCCCACCTCCCAGCCCCCCTCTTTCACCGAAAGAAGCTTCAGCACACACCACACTCGTGAGTTCTGGCCACAGCCTGAAGCCATTACTTTCTCTAAAGCCATATTTCCAGCCAGGGGGTAAAAGTGTCAGAAGAACTTCAAGATGTCAGTTCTGCCGCGCGCGCGGCTGACACGGAGTGCACGTCAATACCCCACCTTCCAAAAATAATCCCACTGTCTACGGAAACGGAGCCGCTACAAATTAGGCTGGCTCTGGGGCTGGGCTTGGCACGGATGATTTTATAAAACTGACATTCAAGTAGATGCTGGAATGGTGGAAGGGGGAAAAAATTCACACTGTGTCCCTCTGTTCTGTCCTATCAGCTTTCCTGACCCCTTTATGATATTCTGAAAGCACGGGATGCCAGAGGCATTTGGCGGAGTAACAGGAGCCTGGGCTTGAATTCCCCCCCGCCCCCCTTCCCCGGGGTTCTTCTTTCAGTTATTTACCTAATGGAAATTTCCTCTTTATTATCCTTGCGCCACTGAGGAGTTGCTGGTGACAGCACCTTTCTTGTCACCAGGGCAGATGGCGAGCACGGATAACAGGAAAAGGTAGAGAAGTGACAGGACTCAGTCATGCGAGAAGAGACTTGTCTTCTTCCAAGTGTGAGGGTGTCCAGCCACAAGTCTCGGCCACCAGCACAGCCCCAGTGTGGCTCAGCACGGGCCACGAGAGGCTGTGTGAGCACACAGATTCGGAAACCCAGCTCCGTGCTGTGTCCATACGTAAGGATGGCGCGACCTTTGTGGAGGCTGCCCCCGTGTAGTCAGTCAGACGGGGGAAAAGGAGCCAAATTTTTATTCTCCCTCTTACCCAATAGGCATCCTGGTGAGAGCTGCTTGTCTTCCCTGAACCTCAGTTTACCCATCTGCAAAACAAACAAACAAGCAAACATTCTCTCCTCTAAAGGAATGAATGCTTCGAAGGGCTAAGGAGATAACGCCAAACACCTGGCCCACTGTCCGACCCACAATGGCCATCCATGAGGGCAGGTTTCTTAGAAGTAGCGTGGAGGCTTCCAGGTCAGTCGTTTGCCCCTCCACTGGTGCACTCATAGGAAAACCTCCTTCAAGTCACGGAGGACCCACAGCACCCCAGGACTGAGGTGCTCACCTCTTTACTCTGTTGCACAGTGCGCACACACCCACAGTCAAACATGACTCTCGGAGTGCGGGTTTTGCCTTGACATTGAAGAGCCCTTTTGTGCTGCCTGCGAACTGGGAAGGGTTAAGGGAAAATGGGATCCCACAGGCAGTGGAGGTCTGTCACCCACACCAGGCAAACCAAACAGCTAGTCCGCACTCCACTCGGCCAAACGGTGAGGGGGCGGGTTGGGGCTGGGGAGAGGCATTAAAAAAAAAGGCATGGAACAAGCTGAGGTTTGGCAAGAAAGGGGCATTTTTGGACCCCAGATCTCTATCCACTAAAATAGCACAGGTCTGTCTGTTTCCAGTTCTACTTGGTTGTGATTGTGTGCAGCCCCCTTAAGGCAAAGAGGAAAAGGGGAAAGGATCCAGAAAAGAGACGCCGAATGAGAACAATAAAGACATTTTAAAGCTGGGACTGACATTCTGTTCTAGCAACATGCCTAAGCCAATGACCTTGCCTTTTTCTTTGGTCTCTGGAGATCTAAAAGCCCTCCTCCCCTAAGACATACACCATGTTGCTATTTCACGGATAAGCACTTATCAGGCAGCAGACACTGCCTTTCAGTGAAGAAACAAAGTTACCCAAAGCCACCCAGAATTATCTCGGCACACAAGGTCCAAACATAAGCAACAAAGTCAGACCTCAAGACTGTCCTGCTCCTAAACTAGCCCAAGACACACGCCTGCTGAATTGGCAAGTCTCTCCGCTGTTCTGCAACTCTGACCCAGCTGTGAACTCAGATGTGTTTCAGATTAATCCAGAGGCTTAGCGTGGTTTGAAGCACTCTCAGGATCGGGGTTTGCTTTTTCTTTAATAAGGAACAGTAGGGTCTGCTATAAGGCCAGAAGCACAGAAATAAGCAGGGCACCCACAGGAAGAGCGGTGTTCAACAACAGACTCATTGCTGTGCTTGGCTGTGCTTCTTCCACACCGATTATGACAGATTATGACGGACTGTGTACGGGAGGAGTCTTCAGACTCAGCTGCGGATGGGTGGTGTCCCCCCACCTCCTAGCTCTTCACCCCCCAGGCCTCACGGTGCACTTTCCGCAGAAGGGGTGGGGGTCGTGTTGAGGCACAGGCCTCCCCTGCCTACTGCTGAGAAGTCCTGGAAGCAGACACAAGTCAGAGGGGTTTCTGCACACTCGGTGGTACACAAGGCGGTAAGCCTTCCGTCCCATGAGAGGCCTCCTGCTTTGCCACCTAACAAGGCTTCTCTCACTGCGCACAAATGGCCCGGGCCTCGGTCCTGCACCAGGAGACAGATCCTGATGTGGGGTGGGTGGTGGGGGGGGAGGTCCCTCTGAGGTGGCCATAATGCCCAACTTGGCAGGTAAGTTATTTCAACACTAGAAAGCACACAGGCTGTGAAAGGTCAGGAGTCTGGTCCCAGTGATGTCACTAGTACCAGCAGGGTGAGCGTGACCAAAACATGTACTCCCTGTAGGATCAGTGTCTTCCTCTCTAAAACAGGGAGAACACTACCCATGGAGTTGCTGGGTTCATCCATACAGACCTTGTTTGTTTGTTTGTTTTTAAAAAAGATTTTATTTATTTATTTTTAGAGAGAGAGGAAGGGAGGGAGAAAGAGAGGGAGAGAAACGTCTATGTGTTGTTGCCTCTCATGCGCCCCCTACTGGGGACCTGGCCTGCAATCCAGGCATGTGCCCTGACTGGGAATCAAACCAGCGACCCTTTGCTTCGCAGGCCAGTGCTCAATCCACTGAGCTACACCAGCCAGGGCAAGACCTTGGTTTTAAAGTACTTGGGGAAAAAACACAAAGCTGTGTGTAAATGCCAAGGGTTATTACTGCAAATCTTATTCTTTTTTTCTGAGTGTTCCACTCCCTCTCCCTCCCCAACTGAATCTTGTGTGTCTCATCCTGCGTAGAGGAGTCAATCACCTTATACCCATTCTGGAACAAAGGGAAGCTCAAAGAAGTCAACATAAGTAGACTAAAATTTCAAAATACGGAAATTTAGAAATAAAACAGAACATTTCACAGTAGAAAAGAAGCTCAAGCTTATCTCACTCCAGTTACAAGGACTTTGTTCTTGTAAAGTACGTTGCATTTCAAGTGAATAGAAATATTCTCTTCAATGCCAAAAGCTGAGGAAGCAAGATGGGTGACGTCACCAAGACCAGCCATGGCTGTCAGCACCGGGAGAGGCTGAACCCCTTCGTGAAGAAGTCAGAGATATTTCAAGGGTTTGAAATACCTCGATGAAGTTTTTAGAAAGCCATCGATTCCCGACTGGATCTCCAGATAAGTAAGTTTTACGTGAGTATACAGCAGAATTGGTGAAGGAAAGCTTCCCACTGCTGAAGACCGTATTGTAACTTTCGGAAAAGTAAACACCGGTCAGCAGTGTTCCCTGTACCGGGCACTGTTCTAAGGGCTTGGCGGCTATGCAATAATCTAATGCGTTTAATCCTCACAACAAACCCACAAGGTAGGCTCTGTTATAATTGCTGTTGAACGGATGAAACTCGAAAGATAACGACTACCTCTAACAAAAGTCTGCTAGGTATCTACCCCGCTTTGACACTGGGCAACACGTGAAGAGAACCTAACCCTGACATTCGTTTCTGTGTCCATGGAAAATTCCTTCCCGAACAGCAGTAAAAGTCTTACAGAGACACCAGGTACGGCATCTTTCTTTCCCTAAGCAGTGCCAGTGACAAAGGAAGGCAGCTGAGGTAAGTACACAAATGATAGTTTCTGAAAAAATTACATGCATCCCTGGCCAAGAAAGAGAGTCCGGCTCCAGTCCTCCTTCATGAGCAACACCCCAACTCAGACACTGACCCTCTCCATCACCCTGACCTTGCCCGAGGCAGGCAGCCCAGGCTCCACCTTCCCCCTTCCCCCAAGCTCTCTCTGTCACAACCTGAAAAGACCCCAGAAAAAGAGACAGTTCTGTAACATCCATTGCGGGATCACATTGCAACATATCAGATCCCAAGACTAGGGTGCACCGGTCGGGCCAGGAGGAAAGATGGAAGTCAGCTGGGGTGGGAGCAGGACCAGGGACTTCCAGAGCTGCTGCTTGCGGGGAGGAGGTCTGCTCTTCCAGCTCCACCGCTGACACTGGTGGGCGGGGGTAGAGCACTAAAGCGAAAAGATTTCATCCATCAGAGCCGCGCTGGCCAAGCAGGCCTGACTCCAGAAACCACGGGGAGCGAATGAGCAAAACCTCCCATGCTCCTAGGGAAACGAGCTTGGAAGTCCACCCAGTTCGGTCTTCACTCCTCTCCTCTTTCTCGCCGCCACCCCTCCGCTCTCCCAGCACCACCCAGCCATCCAGGGATGATGCAGTGCTCCCAGTGGAAACTCAAGGACAGCTCCTTACGGCTGCTCCCTTTCCACGGGGCTGGGACAGAGTGTGTATTTCGGGAAAGCCAGAGACACAAAGGCCAGAACTTCACTCCAGGTGATGTTTAGGGAGGTCATCCCTCAGTGAGCGAGATGAATGCCAGCTAGACAAGGCCACTGACTGGCAACAGGTCTTTAGCACCTGGGACCACAACAGAGGCTGAACTTCCCTTTTTGCGGGTAGCATGGGGATGGGAGGCAGATCAGATCCAAGGAACTGAAGTCCTATCTCAATTCTCTTGAGCTTGGCTCCATCCCAGCCTCAAATGAAAGGCCAAAAGAAGGTTATTTTAAAAACGGACTCAAATGTGTCCACACCTCTCAGATGGGCTAAAATAAACACGCCATTCCCAATAGCTGCTCAGAACCCTCCGTCTCTGCCCGGGACATCGCTCAGTGGCCCTTCAGTAAATAGTCTTACCTTTGCCATCTTACAACCCCACAAAGGGTGACCTGGGAGAGGGCACTTGGAATTCACTGCCACCTACTTCCTGCAGATCTGGTGTTTTTAAAGTAGAACTGGCCATTCACTGCTGAATTAGCCATTCCTAAGTTAATAAATTTCAGGCCTAAAAACAAGTCCTGGAATGAGGAAGAAAACACACCGTTTAGTAGCTCAACAGCTGCCCTTTCTAAAGGTGACCTGATAGGTCTGTTCTGATGTTCTGGGTTGCTTTTAAGAGGAAACCTTCAATTACTAGAAATAATGGAAAAATAGGGGCTCCAGTTCCGTATATTTTCTACCTCGAAGAGAGCTAGTTAACCCTTATTTATTCAAAAGATTCACCCATTTCCTGGTCTAAACAGTACCGATTCTTTAAGGCTCAGTTTCCTGAAGGGCCTCTGTTAGGGTTTCAGGAGTCAAGGCTGATTCTCTACCTCTCACACACCCCCTTCCATTGCCCATCCCCAGAAAAACAGCCCTTCCTCACGATTCTGCCCTTTCAATGCCAGGCTTTGATCCTCACTGGAATACAAGTCCCACCGGGGAAGCCTTGCTGTTGTGTACCCTTTACCGCAAATGGAAAGCTCAGAAAGCAAGTCTTGCAGGGGTGGTGCACATGGGAGGAAAGCAAAGCGCTGGACACGAGAAAATGGAAGGAAAGAAGAAATATAAATCCTCTCTGGAGAAAAAGGACTTAAGCCAGAGCCTCTAAAATTTTTCTTACACAATGTCCAGCATGCAATCAAAATTACCAGATAAGTCAGTCAACAAAATGACTGAAAACTAAGGGGGAAAAAAAAAAAATAGAGAAGGTCACTCACCGGTTAGCCAGACGTTAGTGCTGTTAGATGCAGACTCTAAAAACAGTATATGATGATCTTTCAAAAGTTATAAAAAGATAGAGAATTTTACCAGAAAACTGAAGTTAAGATTTTAATAGCTGACTGAAAGAGCAGAGTGGATAGAGCATCCAAGAGGACTGGTGAACTAGAAAAAAAATCGGCAGAAAATACCCAGATCAAGGCATTAAAAAAAATAAACAAAAATCCAAGGGAGTGAAAATACAGAGAAGAGTCTAAAAGACATGCAGGACATGGTTTAAAAAAGAGTCTAACTTCCATGTAATGAGAGTCACAGAAGGAAAAGCGAGAGAGCATTTTCCAAAATTGCCAAAAGACATGAAGCTACAAATTCAAGATATTTTACAAATGCCAAGTAGGAGACCCGTATCAAGGCACCTTATTATTAAGAACTAGAGACAAAGAATACGTCTTGAAAACAGTCAAAGGAAAAAGGCACAGCACCCCCACAGAAGCAACAGCAACGACAGGACAACAGTGGGATGATGTCACTAAGGGACTGAAAGAAACCTGCCAGTCCAGAACTTGAACTCAGTAAAAGTACCTTTAAAAGCATGGGTGAAATAAAGGTCTTTTCAGGGACCAACCTGAGAAAACCCACTGCCAGGAGACCCACAACAGGAAGCAGGCTGGTAGATGGAAAACAGCCCCACACGGACATGCAAAGAATGAATGAACGACAACAGGGCAAGTATTGTGTGTGAGTTTCCATAAAGATTGACCATTTAACACAAAAAAGACACATGCAACTAATAAATACTCAATGACCCGGTTACCCTGCCCCTAAATATTCGAGGGACATTTGTGCACGTGCTCCAGAAACATGAACAAGAACGCCGGTAGCAACCGTGTTCACACCGGCAAAACACTGGAGGGCAGCCCAAGTGCCCAAGAGTAAAACAGAGTGATGGTTGACACATCCCGCAATGGAGTGCCGGAGAGCAGTGAGAATGAATGAGCGGCAGGTGAGCACACCATCACGGACGGGTCTGGAAAACGTGACGATGAGCAAAAACAAGGTCACAGGGGAGGTGCTCAGCGTGACTTTGTGCCTCAGTTCAACACTGGGAAACTGCAAGCACTGGTCAGTGACACGTGTGAATATGGTAAAACCATAAACAGAAAAGAAAGACGCGGCGAACACAAAATTCAGGACGGAGACTATGACCCGGGAGGCTGCGAAAGTACTTCAATATTCTAGTATATTCTATTATACTAGTAAGTATTCTAGTATAGCCTATTAGTGCAGTCTACTAGTTAAACTGAGTATTAGGTCCTGGTCTCACTTGATTGTTCTTTAAAGAGTACATGTACTATATAATACTTCATTAATCAATTCTTCCATATTTAGAAATGTTTAAGAAACTTTTTATAAATATATCATAAAAGGCAGAATTCATTTTTTAAAAATGAACATAAAAATTAGGCTTATTTTTGAAATACCACCATATCCATAAACACCATAAACAGAATGGTGTAGCTTTGCCAAGTGGACAGGAAAAGAGGAAAAGGGAGGGAGACAATCGAGGGGAGAACGAGGGGACCTGGGTAGCCGTGAGGTCCCGTGGGACACTGCTCACTGCCACCATGGGGACAGAAGCAGGCTGTGCGAAGGTCTCTCCCCTCCTCAATACTCTCCTTTCTCCATTGAAAGCAAGGGAAATCTTAGAAATGAATCGCTCAGCGGAAGGACGAGAAGCTGACTAAAAAGCAGTGCAGACACACGATAGCCTGAATATTCAAAAGTCACATTAACCACAGACACTTGAAACTCTTCCGTTCAAACGCACAGCACGAGCGGGCAACGTCTGACTTCCGCTTGGCCTCTCAGTGGAGAGCCGGGCTGTCCAACGAGGCGACCACCGGGCGCAGGATGCTGAGCGCTTAGAATGTGACCAGTACAAATAAAGACACGCTGTAAGTATAGCATGCGTACTAATTCAAAGACTTAAGATAAAAAAGAGAGCATAAAACATCCCCATTATTTTTACACGCTGATGACATACTTAAAATAGTATTTTGGATATAACAGGTTAAATAAAATTATTAAACATAATTTCACCCGTCTCTTTTTTCTTCTTCAATGCAGCTACTAGAAAATTTAAAATTAGGTATGTAGGTCACATTATATTTCTACTGGGTAGTGATGGAGAGGTCTGCCTCTAAAAAGTATAAGAACACAGCTTATTAAATTAAAATTAAACCCCGAAGGTATCTAAGTCTTGAATTTCAATGAATTCCTTCCACTGAGACCTTCTCTAGAAAAATCGTATCTTGCACACGACTGCTATCCCGGGAGTTGGACGCACACGGCAGAGGAACGGCCCTGGATTTAGGAAGAAAGGCCTCTGTCACTCTGGATGGAAGTACCTAGCAGGACGGCGGGCAGAAAGTTGGTCACGGGGACGTGGCCACGCAGCCTCCACTCTTCTTGCCTTCTCACCCCACAGGCCCTCAGGGCGGTGAAGAGCTCCGTGTGGCCCGGCCCGCACTCCACGCGCAGGGCGACCCCTCCTGCCCTGCTCGCCTGTGCGGCTTCATTCCCGTGGGGTGCAGGCCCGGTGGTGTCTGTTTTCCTCACAAGGCTACACGGGCGGTTGCACGTGGCGCAAACTGGCCAGCTGGGCCCCCCGCCCCGCCCCGGGGAAGTGCCTGCAACGCGCTCAGAGTGAAGTAAAGGCCTGCTTTGCGTTCCCTTCCCACTGCTTAGCACCTGACCCCACCCCCACTTCACGGAAATGAGAGATGCCACCTCACTACGAAAAATAAAATGTCTTCCTCCCCTCCACCTTAAGCTGAATAAATGGACGGGCTATTCCTAAATCTAGACGCTTCTTCTGTGCTCTTCTAAGACCCTGTCCTGGACATGCCTCAATCACCCATGTCTCCCATCTTCAATCTTTCTGGCCGCTTCCTCTCAGACTGACAAACAGAATTGAACCTGCTCAGTCTTCAAAACGCCTCCTTTCACTGCCCCTCCCATTCGAGCCACTGCTCGTCCATTTTCTTCTCGGCGGCCCTGTCTCTGACACGGTGCACTCACTGCCACCCTGCCTATTTTCCTGTTAACTGAAGGTTCTGAAGGCATGTGCCCACAGGGAGTGCAGCAGGCAAGGGTCAGAGCATCTCACAGGGTCCCGCAGTACCCATCCGTCTGCACAGAACAGGAAAGGTGGACACAGGTTCAGCGGCAGCGCCAATTCCTCAGTCCCTCTTGGGTGAGCAGGGGCCCAGACCGCCCTTGTCCCTGGGCAGCCGGCACAGAGCTTAGGCACGCGTCCCAGACGCAGCATCTGGGGAAGAGAACAACCCTCCCAGGGTCCAAGGCAAAAAGTAGGAGGCCAGGCAGGAAGAATTCCCCAAGGGGGATTGGACAGCTATCTCTTCTTTCCACAGGGTGCCTGTGGGTTGGCAGATGAGTAGGAAAGGGGTCTCTCTCGGATCTTGAACCTGGCCGACTTAGGTCTCCCACAGGGTCGGAGGGACAGGGACACAGGAATTCACTGCCTTGGATGCTTCTCAGTCTTCAGACGAGAGCCACAGCCTCCTTAGCAAACGAAGAGTGCAAAGTGGACTCAGGGTGAGCTTCAGAACACAGAATAAGGAGAGAAAGTAAAGTCGGGAGACTTCCTTAAAGAAAACTCCAACAGTGACACAACCTGAGTCATGTTTGGACAGGATGGCTCTAGCTGCTGCTGCGAGAACTGGTGTGAGAAGGGAGAGCAAAGGTGCAGGGAGAGGGCGGGGAGGTCACTGGGTAGCGGGCGGCGGGGGCAGGAGGCAGGTGTCCCCACTGTGGAGCAGCCACAGGGTTTGTGGACGTGCAGGGACGTGCCAGGACACAAAGGAGTCAAGGGTCACTCTGAGGTGTTCGAGCAGCTGGAAGGGAGGAGAATGGAGAGTAGCTAAAACGGAATGAAGCGCCTGGCGTTGTGCCTGGCACACGGGAACGATCAGATATTAGTTCTTCCTCACGTGTCAGACTTTTAGTGCTGATTCAGAGCACAGGCGTCCAAAGAGGGGTTAGTCAGGCCACGCTAAAGTTAGGAAATCTTTGCAGGGAGAAAAGTCACACGAGAATATGCTCGGCAGGCGGCTCGACTGTGTAAACCTCCCAACACTGGTTAACTTCCATGAAAAGATGGGACACCTCTCGTTCTGTAATTACCCGCCATCAGAGATGAGGGGGAGATGCCGCCTGCACGTGGTCAGTGAGTGCTATGCGCACAACCACGTCCTCCCCGCCGGCACCAAGAGGCCCCTGGGAAAGAGCAGCACACCTCGTGGCGGGACTGCAAGCAGAACTTACAGCAAGTGCATGCTGTGCTACATGCGCATCTGTCCAACTCCTTGCAAGTGTGACTCGGTCCACCGCGTCCAGGACACAAGCGGCGATCCACAAATGCCCGAGTTCCGCGTGACAAAGGTGGCAAAACCACCACAGAACATGCACACCGGAGAGCAGAACAGGGGCCCATTCATGACAGACATCTGTCACATTTGCCAGGCAGCCTGACCCGTCTCCCACCCTGCATTGAGATTCTGCGTGTGGGGAAGATGTTAAGGCTCGAAGTCCCAAGGAGCCAACCGGAACCCTACGCAGCCCTGGTTTGAATACTGGCAAACAGTGGCCACTGCTACCTCACAACCAACGTCCCCTTTCAATTCACACATGTAAAACTGAAATTCCAGCTCAGAATTTGGACACTGTTACCTACCTAGAGCGGAAACAGGAAAGGAGGGATTTCCAGAGAAAAACCTCCTGATTGGAGCGGGCGGGGCAGGGGAGGGCTGGAGGCAGAAAACCCTGAAATGCGTTCCTATGTAACGTGCTCTTCCCTCTCAAACCGAGGGCGCACCGAGGTTAGCTTTGCCTAAAGAAAGCAGTGGAATAGTTGATGGGCCGATCCAACAGGGCCAGAGAAGTTAATTTCCCCAAAACATGGTTTGGGGGTCAACGCAAGCATTCCGTCTGCTGTGCTCCAAATCACGCAAACATGTAGTTGAAGAAGGAACCCACCACCTCCCTGCCATTCTCACCCACGGGACTAAAGAGAGGTCTAAGTGTCTTCCATTCCTTTAACAGGAAACCTGCATTTGTTTGCTCTGGGCTTTGGGGAGGGCGATTTTCAGTCATGTCTACATGGAGACACTATTAGGTTAGCTGGTGATGCCGGAGGCAGTCCATGGCTTCATATGAGGTAGAGTCACTCTGGCCAGAAAGAACAGTTTGGCTGGATTTGCAGTCTACCTGCTGTGAACAGGTCATGATTTGGTTTTAGTTCCAATGATATAAAAAGCAAGTCAGGTTTTTTTTCCCCAAGGGAGTAGGGGACTGTTGATTTTGTTTTGGCTCCCTCTGGGAAAAGTATAGTGTTCTACTCACTCCTAAAAATACTTGCAGAAAAATTAATAATTAACGTTTGATAAACTCAGATATGGTCATATCATGACAACAATACTAGGCTTAAAAAGTAAGAGCTTCGTTAGGTTTCTCTCGTCCCCTTTAAACTCACTTTTACTTGGTGAGGTTAGAAGACGGGGACCGACGGGATGTGAACCGGCCCGCCAGCCTCTTCCTCAGGAGACCAGCTGCTCCAGAGGCACAGGGCACGCTCTCCTGCCCAGCCTGCTCCACACCCAAGCCTCTCCACCTGGGCTGCCCCGTGTGCCCTCCCATCCCCACCACCTCTTGTGCACATTCTCTTTGGACTTCAAGATCTGGGCTAGGTGACCCTCTGCGCAGACATTCCCTGCCCTGGGTAGAGACGCTGCCTCCCCGAACCCACACAGACATCTAACCTAGCACCGGGGATGCCTTCCTGCAGGCACTTGCTCACGGGGCCTTCTCCAGTGCTAGACTGTGAGCCTGGAGGTGGAGGACCGTCCCTTTTTCAAGTTTGCTTCCCCTGCACCCAGCACACAGCCTGCCATCTGTAACCGTCCACACACTGCTGTGACCTTATTGTGTAGAAACAACAAACAGTAAATGAGTGTGAGGTTATGCTTTCTGTACACAAGTCCACCTTTAGGCAGCTCCCATGTGGCTCTTGTGTGGAACCAGGTTAGATCACCACTAAGTGTGTCGGGCAGGGGTAGAGCATTTCCTGGGTCTCAGTCTCACACTTCGGCTCGGATGGTAGAGCATCTACAAAAGAGCTATAACAGAACATGCCACAGGGAAGGACTAAACTGTGACTCAGATTCTCCGCACCCTCTTGAGAACGCAGCCTTACATGGTTAATTCCTGCAGGCATGATGCCGCAGATGCGTCCAAGGATGCAGACGGGCTCTGCCTCGGGGAACCTCGGTCCCCATCCCCACTCCCTTGGTAGCTTTGGCCAAGCTACTTGACCTCTCCGAGTCTCAGTGTCCTCGTGCACAAAGTGGGACTAGCACTTCACAGGGTCATTGCGGGGGTTAAGCAAGTCTTCCATGTGAGACTCGGAATTCTGAGTGCCTGGCACATGGGGAAGCAGTCAGCAAAGGTTAGCCGGTGGCATTTTTAAAGGTACCCATTCGGCCACCAGCTCACATTCACGTGCCTGCAGTGTGCAGTCCGTGGGTGCCCACCCCATGCTGCCGTGCAGCAATGCAGAGGAACACAGACAAAGGTGATCTAAGAAGAATACACTAACACGCTCCACATGGCCACCCGAATGGCTCCACTGTAACTATTTCACAAAGTGCGCAGTGAACAGGCCTCCTAGTCAGCTCTGACAGCTGACTGCTGAGACAAAAGGCAAGGAAATACAGAATTAACATTGTGGTTACTCCGTATCAGAGCACAAAGCCAGATACGGACACCAACTGTCCCAACCGAAGGAAACAGCTCGTTGGCTTCTGATTGGAATTTCCTAGGATTGTTACCATGTAGTAAAAGATCAATCATAATGTTTCTTCACACACAGTTAAGTTGATGTGAAATGTATCAGAAATGAGATAGGAAGGGCTTTGAGTTTGTATGTGAACAAAACTGCTTTCAAGAAATGTATCCTTACCAGGCTGATTAAGAAAACACCAGGGGTTTAAAGTACCCTAGGTCTCTAAATAAATCCGTTCAGCACCTGCTGGACTGCGGGCGGGAAGTCTTCAGGCTAAACAAACAAAGGAGCAGGTGAACCAAACATAAGCAACTTATTCTTCTGAAGTGAGTGTGACCGAGAGATGAATTATATGCCAATATCATACAACATTTTCTTTTTTTCTTGTTTTATTTATTTTTTATTTTTATTTTTTTAATTTTTAAAAAGGTTTTATTTTTTTTATTTTGAGAGAGAGTGAGAGAGAAGAAGAGAAACATCAATGTGTGGTTGTCTCTCATGCGCCCCCAACTGGAGACGTGGCCCACAACCCAGGCATGTGCCCTGACTGGGAATCGAACCAGTGACCCTTTGGTTCACAGGCTGGCACTCAGTCCACTGAGCCACACCAGCCAGGGCAAGTTTTCAACATAGTGTTCGTGCTGCCATTTCAAACCTTAACACCACACCACCACCACCTCAGCAATTAAAACTGAGTAGCATTACTGTGTATTAATTTACTTAATCCTACCCTGGCTGGTGTGGCTCAGTGGATTGAGTGCCAGCCTGTGAACCAAAGGATCGCCAGTTTGATTCCCAGTCAGGGCACATGCCTGGGTTGTGGGCCAGATTCCCAATAGGGGCGCACAGAGAGGCAACCACACATTGATGTCTCTCTCTCTCTTTCGCCCTCCCTTCCTCTCTCCTTAAAAATAAATAAAATGTTAAAAATAAAAAATCTTAAAAAAAAATAAATAATTCACTTAATCCTCCCACAAGTATCCCCTCTCCAAAGCTGACAAGTGGATTTTCCCAGGAAAAGGGGACAACCTTGAACACACCACAGGTAGGTACTTGTTGCCCAGATGTGTCCAAGTGGGGAAAGGGGGCAATATTCAACCAGCTGACCTACAGTATTTCAAAACAGAATGCTTCCAGGGAAAACGTGGCATAATATGCTTTTGATGACAAATGGAATTCCATAAAACTAGCAGCTAAAAGTAATATACAGCATCAGACAGAATGAATGACAGTTGAAGATTAGAAATAACCAAATGTTCAGACTCCTGAATTTGTTTTCCTCTGTTTTGAGGGATAAAAGAGAGGAATAACAAATGTGCTGGGAATTTGGGGAATGTGCTCCAAACCTCTTTCTCTCTCTACCCCTCTTTGTAAAGGCCCTTAATTAGCTCACATCCTCTCCTGGCCGGGGCTCCCTAATCCATTCTGACACCAGCCTGGGCCGGGCCTGGGGTCTGAGTGCAGGCCCCGAGTAGGGCTCCCAGAGGATCCCCCACCGCTCTTATCTCCGCAGATGCCTGAGGAGTTTGGTATCTTCCCTCCCGGCCCTCCTGGGAAGCCACCCCAGCAGGTGCCCATTGGCAATAGTTTTGTGTTACAGGCCTGAATGAATGATCCCCGCAGGAGCTGCCGACTGTTTTCACAGACACAGAAGGCAGTCAAAAGTCCACCGCGTGAACTTGAAATGACCCCAGCTGCAGAGTCACTGGCGGGTTCATCGGGAGGGCAGGCACGCTTTATTAAACAACTAATACTCTTCACAGATAACTTTCCGAAACAGCAAAAGTGTTAACTCTTTGCAAGCTCGCTCTGACAGGCAAGCAGAGGGGCTCCGCTGCGTGACTGACAGTTTGAACCCACATGAAGATCTGGGGCAGGCGAGAGGGCGGCTGCCTCTGACCTGGAGGAGGGTCAGGACTCAGCCACCATTTGGCCCCCTGCTTTGTTCACGTGTTCCGGACGAAAGCCAGCAGGCAAAAAGCGAAGGTTTTAGACGCCTGCTCGAGGGAAGATGGTGACGGCCTGGACTCCAGGGCTCTGCTAGAAGTGGATGTCCAGGCTCTCTTGGCTCCCTCGCCCCCCTCTCAAAGGGGACACCCGTGAGAGCCAAGGGTGACCGGGGCCGTGAGGACACCGATCCCTCGCACTCCCGTCACCAGCCAGGGTCTGGCACGGAAGTCGTTTTGTTCACTGCAGCCAGAGGCAGCAGTTGCTCCCTTCTTGAAGAAGGGTTCACAAAAGGCACAAGTTCAGATCGAAGTGTTCTCATGATCAAGTTCTGTCAAGCAAGTGAACATGCCCACTTTGCAGTATTCACGGAGAGGGATGGCAAGCGGCCACTTCTTCCCTAGGTTAAAATCAATACCGAAGGTCCCCTTTCCTCTTTTCTCTTCTTTCTCTTGACTCCCACAGACTTTAGAAGGAAACCAGTGACAATGGTCATAATTAATAGCATGCAGATGATCATATAAACATTAGGAGAAATTTTAAAAATTCAGTTCAACCAACAGTACCATTCATTTTGGCATCAACCAAAGACTCTGTGTCTATCAAAATTTTGTCTACATCCCACGTCACCACTGCCTCTAATCCAGTTATGGAGGGCCTCCCTACTTATCTGGGGGGAAGACCTTGTGTGGCTTTCAGATGGGGTGCACTCCTGGCTGGCTGACCTCAGTGGAGGACACCCTGCGGAAGGACTCATGACATGTGCTTGAGAGGAGCCACCCATCGCTTTCCAGGCACACGATACACAGCGTTTCCGCTCCACGAGCCCACGAGGGCTTTCTGCACCCCACACGCAGTGCTGGGGCTAGAAAGCCCGAGATGAGCACACCTAGCCCCTTGTCCTCAAGGAGCCCTCTCTCGTGTGAAGGCTCAGATAAGCAGATAAAATCAACCTAAAGAACAGTGACAGAAGGTACACTAGTCAGGGTTGTGGCCACCACCTTCTCCCCCCTTACTCCTAAATGGACAAGAAGCAGGGACCCAGAGCTGCTGATCCCCTTTCAGGGACAATACCAGCTTTGTAGCTAGAAGGCCTGAGTTTCTGAGCTAGCCCTGGGACTAACCAGCCAGGAGAACCTTACTGGGCTCAGTTTCTCCACCTGTCCTTCGAGAGGGTGAACAGCTGGTCTCGGTGCTTTCCCAGACCCGTGTCCTGAGAGCATCAGAGACTGTGTCGAGGGTCCAGCCCTGGGAAGGACTGGCTTAGCCACGTGATTCAGCTGGAAAGGGTGGGAAGAGTTTTAGGTTGGAGACCTCTCTCAGGAAGAGCACAAGATGGGTGAGGACGCCCCCAAACCTCCCCACTTGATAACATGACCTTTTACTCGACTCCCGCCATCTGCCCCACAGCTCCCTGACTGGCTTCCTCTTTCCCCACAACCCGTCATGGTTGGTTCCCTGGTGCGTTCCCTCGCCTACTTCTGCACGGCCCCTTTTCTGGAATGTAAAAACCACCAAGACGAAGGGCTTTGTTTATTTCGGTACTGCATCCCAGCCGTCCAATAAGGCGGCGTGTAGTGCCTATTCAGTAAGATCCACGGAATGACAGCACAGGCACCAAACACATGGGACGGCTCCCACGGAAAGACGGGTTAGGGAGTTAGGGTACCACGTGAGATGCTGCAACGAGGCCTCTCCCGGGACTCATTGTTAAGTGAGACGTGAGTTAGACCACTGTTCATCCACAGTGGTGCTTCTCTTTGAAAGAGAAGTGGCTGATTCTCTGTGTTCTGCTAGGACTTTTTCCTCTCTCCACATAACTCACTCATGGAGGCACCTCAGTCTGTCTTGCCGACTGACTATGAGTCAGCTGTCCTGCAGTGATCCCATACCCCTGCCTGGCTGATGTGACTGGACATAGCATCCAGACAGGCAGGTGGCAGCCCCAGAAACAGGCCGATGACACCAGTCTGGCTCTGTCCCTGTGCTTCATTTCTCAGTGATCGTGTGCC
This sequence comes from Macrotus californicus, assembly GCA_007922815.1. Lineage (NCBI taxonomy): Eukaryota > Metazoa > Chordata > Mammalia > Chiroptera > Phyllostomidae > Macrotus > Macrotus californicus. The sequence goes on along the minus strand of VMDR010000691.1, from coordinate 16,300 downwards.
TGGAGGTGTGTGTGTCCAGCTGAGGTCTACAGCCGACCCCTGTGTGCCCAGCATGGTTGCCAGGAGACTGAGACCCTTTCCTGGAAGTGCGACTCTTTCGCAGCTGCCTGCCCACGTCAGAAAGTCCCTCGGGCCTCTTGGGCAGAAAAAGCTGGCTGTGAGGCCTGGGCACCGACCTGGACTGCAGGGCTTGGCACAACCGTCCAACCTGCGTGATGGGGTCTCCAGGCACCAAACAGGAAGTGATTGTCACACCTGCCCTGCTAGTCCCCGTAGGGTGTTACAAGGTCAAGTATCTCCCAGACCAGCAAGTGCTCTAATTCCTGGGGGAAATGAGTGCCTTCTAGAGCAGCCACAGGGTCTATGGGAGGCAGCCAGGGCTGGAAAAGGGCCCTGGGTCCTCGCCTCCTTCCAAAGCTCCCTGGTCACCCTCCAGGAGTCGGTCACCTTTGTTGTGACTCAACTTCTTCTTCCGTCAAGTGAAAATAAGAACACTTGCACTCTTCAGGGTGCAGCTTGGTGGAAATCAAGTAGTAACAGGAGTGTGCTACGGGGTTGAGTCTCCGTGGAACCACAGGGCGCTAGCCATCAGCAGCTCTTCTTTCAGAACGAGCTGGCATCAATCATCCTTGTCAAGTTCCCAGTCACCAATAAAGAGACACTAACCGGCTGGCCAGGACGTCCTGCGTTGAAACATGACAAAGGCCACAACGCTGAAGCAAGCGCTGTTTTTGGAAGTACTTTCTGCTTAATTTTCAGTTCAATGAAAACACAAAGTTATTGCTTCCAAAACAATGTGTTCTTATAGAAATTCAAAAGCTTGCAGGAAATGTTTACTTAAATATTTTCCTCTAATTAAGCAAACAGATATTTCCCATAAATATTATTTTAATTCATTAGATGAAAAGGCACTGAGTTTTCCTCCCTTTCCCCTGTAAGTTTCCCAAGGCTTCCTGCTACCTCAAGCAGAGCCTGGGCCTGATCCAATAACACACACCGGTCCCCCTCATTGGATCCAGGTCAGTACCTTAGACCCGAGAGATGGGAAGGGACGGAGAAGAAACAGGGCCCTAAAAGTCAACCTCCTATCTGCACTGCTACACCTGCAGTGTGATTTTACATATCATTCAGCATATGTAGGGGAGGAAAGTCATGAACTTTTACAAAGTGTCTGCCTATTCCATAAACCAGTTAGACAATAAAAAAAAGCCCGCAGTTATTTCACTTATTTAATAACTATCTGTTGGACGCACACCCTGTAAAAAGGCTAGGAACAAGGACAACCCGGCCCACACGGACACAACCTGGACCACTTCGATTTTTCTTACCACATTTATTTATGCCTAGTAACAGGGGAAACTGGAAAAAAAAAGGTTACCAGATCAGACCTTTGCCTGCTAGGAGCTGCGTGTCTGCTCTGGGACGCACGCGCACAGACAATCGTACGGCGTGTTCCACCTCGAGGCCGCCTCCTCCTTGAGGAGCAGAAGAAAGCGTCCCTTCCCTCGGCCCCACAGCACGTTAGCTCATGGAACCGGAAATACCCTGCAGATTCCGGCCGTAGTACTTATTCTCTCTGCACTGTGGTGCCTTACAAGTACTTCTGGTCTGCTTTACCTGCTCTACATCCCTCCAAAAAACCTGGCCCAGCTCCCAGCCCCTCACTGACAATGCCAAATGTTTGCTGAATGGATGTTTGAGACGTGTGCACACGTGGCTGTTATTTCCAAGGGAAAACGCAGTCACTGCCTGACCAGAGCACAAAGCGCCCTGGGAATTCAGAGTGGGAAGAGTCTCACAGGGCACTTGGATTGGGCCTTACAGACTTGGAGCCACCTGGCCAGTGATGGGGAGTAGAGCATTCCAAGCACAGGTGAACTCGTGAACAAGAGGACAAAGGTGAGAGAGAGCAGCATGGCTGGGGAACGAGAAGTGACCAGACGGGCCGCTTTCTGCCGCTTCCTCTTCACTCTTTACTGGACTTCCCCAATTTTCAGCTTATCTCCAACCTCCTCGTGTGCCTCAGTAGGACATTTCCTTGTTCCCAGAAATGGCACGGGAGGCTTCCTCACTGGTGTTTATGGAAAAGAAAAGGAGGCACTGGGGGAATCGCGTCTGCCAAGCTGCACCCATCGCGTGGGGGAGAAATGTGCAGGCAGACTCCCGAATTCACTTTGACCTAACATTTCCGGCTCCAACACTCACTCATCATTAAACTGTGGGTCAAGGTAACGGACCATTCTGAGTCTCACCTGGCTCACCTATGACAGGGAGATACGACTTCTTTTCTCATAGAGTACGCGTGAAAATGGAGCAGAGGTAAAGCTCCGAGTCCACACCTGACACACAGCCGTCACTCCGTAAATGACGGCGGTATTATCCACATCCCTTTCTGACTTTTAAGGATGACACTGACCAAGGAATCCCCTCTTTCTCCTAAGAAAACACTTTGCTTTAGCTTTTCTTCAAGATGGAGAGGGACTTATAGTGATAATTACAGGGAAGAAAGCAGTAAAGAAAAGTAGAAAGGACCTTCCAAGCAGAGTGAGTGACCTTTCACTGCCAAAAAATGAGAATGTGACTTGCCCTTCAGATGCCTATAAAATTGGGTTATAGTTCATCTCACCTTAAGTTTGGCACAATTTCTCAAGAAAGGCCAAATACTGACGTGAAGAACCTTACAACTCAGAAAAGGGATGCGGAGCCCCATCCCTGGGGTAGCCGGCCCACCTAAGGAAGCTGAACAGGTTAATCTTCTCCTCGCCATGCCTGCACCAGGGCAGACACCACTGCTCCTTGGGGACACAGACACTTCCTGTCTTTTCAATTTAGCGACTGGATGTGCTCTTTTCCACCACACAGACTGCAGTTTTGGAATATGAAGCGAATTCCTCTGAAACATGAGATGTCGGTCTAAAAAGACAACTTAAGGACCTGATTCTTTTTTTTTCCCCCATTGCTTTCAGAGAGAGAGGAAGAGAGGGAGAGAGAGAGGGAGAGGAGAGAAGGAGAAACATTAATTAGTTGCCTTCCCGTATGTGCCCTGACTGGGAATCAAACCCACGACCCTTGGGTCTAGGAGATAATGCTCCTACCAACTGAGCCACACCACACCAGCCAGGGCTTAAGGACCCGATTCGTAACTGAACTACTATTGGGAAACGGCAGGTTGTAAACTTTTCCAGTCCTTCTGTTTCAAACACAGAGCTTCAGTGGTGGTGTCTGGACTGCTGCTTGTCTTCTGGCTGTTGAGCTGCCTGCTTAGGGCGGAAAGAAGGGAAAGCAAAACCCTGTCACGGGCTCCTCCATGAGCAAGGCTGCTGACACAGTGTAGGTGGGGGCTGCCTGGGAATTCTGGGCACTAATGTGATTCTCATGCCCTCGCTCAACTCCTACCCCTCCCTTCCCCACCCAACACACTTCCACTTCCCACAGATATTTGAGATTTGACCAAGTTGGGATGGGTCACTGATGGGTCATTCAGCATCTACAATTTGCCTCTAACCAAAAAGAGCTCAGACTAAAGGAATCATTTTAGTATTCAAGGTTATCAGAGGAAAATAAAACAAAAATTCTGTTGCCAAGAATTTGAGTCATTTCTCCAGATACAGCAACTTGAAGGCACCTCCTCTTGGCTAGAAAAAGACATCCCTTGGGTGACTTATTTAGGATCAAAGTCTTTTTGAAAATAGAAAACTCTACATTCTCTGAGGGATAGATTACTGTCTGAAGTGAATTTCATTTAACATAAAGTTTTGTGCCAACTTAAATACACTAAAAACCCCAATGCTTATCAGAAGGCACTCACCTATTACTTGCTTATAGGTACATGGAAAAGCTATTACGGGGATAATCAGCTCAACTATAAAATGCAGCAGTCATACGTAATGACAAAAACAGATACGAGCCATAAATTGCCTTTCCCCCTTCAGAGTCCACGTGGGCAGACACTCAGGACATTCTTTTGTGCAGAGACAAAACTTCTGCCTTGACTAAACAAGGCTTTTAGTCTTGCGTGAACCTATAAATATACCGCCTACAGAACAAACACAAACAAATGCCCTTTCTTCAACAAAAGGCAGGTGGCCCCTCTGCTCTCAACGAGGTCACAGTGTATATGGCGGGACGTTGCTAATGTCAGGGACTGGCCAGGAATCTCAGGGACATGGAAGTCAATTTCCACTGATCGCTACTACGCCTCCAATCTGGTTTCCTGAACACAAAGAAACAGTGTAAGGGAAGCAGCTCCTCCCCACACTGTACCCCAAACAGGGACGAAGGAAATGGAACAAAGTATCATCTAAAGTCCTGGCTGGGTTTTCCAGGAAAGTATCTCAACTCTCAATCTCCCCCGCCCATTTCTCTTTCACATTGAACTTGCTTGGATTCATCACCAGTTGTTCTAAAAGCTATCGAAGTTCGATCTGAGACCAGGCAGGGCTTTTTGGTTGTTTTCTTTTTGTTTTTCTTGTTATATTTATTTTTTCATATAAAGACTTGTCTAGAACAAACCAGACAGTCAGCAACAGGTATATAAAAAGTGTAAACAAAGCCAAGAATCAATCAAAACACTAGTGCGGAGTGTCAGGCCTTGGGTCGGCACTTGCCTGGCGGACCCGGAGCAAGGCCCCTTCCCTCTCTGGCCTCAGTTTGCTCATTTATACAACGGGGCCGACACTGCCCACGCTACCCAGGGGCCAGGCAGTCGTGATGGTCAAACGATACCACACAAGTGGAACCATGCTCACAATCAGCCTGGTTCCAGAAAGAACCCACCTGCCTATAAAGGAGTGGGGCTGGTTGGGACCAATCGAACGTCCAAATGACCACAGCCACTGTCATTCCTTGGGCGTCTGCTCTGTGACACCGATGACACACTAGCAGGCCCTCACCAGCTAACAAAGTGACGTCAAATTGTGAGCTTCGAGCGGAAAGTTAGCAGTAATTAATTTTTTATATTCTTTGTAGCTCCTAGAAGAAAGCTTCATACAAACAAACAAAAACATTATGTGGGGAAAAAACAAGGCCTTTGGAATTAGCGAGACTTGGTTTTACGTCTGTCCTGTCATTTCTAGTGTGATCCTGACAAAATTATTCACCTTCCTGGTTTGCAGAGCAGACATCAGCAAACATAAGACAGTGAACGCATGCAAAGGTGCTGTCACAAGGGCTGACAAACTGAAGGTGCTCAATACATGTTTACACACCAGCATGTGTTCAATAATGAAGCAGGTGTTCTAACCCTACTTGTGCATCTTTTCCTACTAATGCCCTTGGCACCAAGAAATGATACAAAACTATTAGGTTTTTACCTAGTTTATAACTAACAAAACCGACTTAAAACAATAAAACAATGAACTACACGGAATAAAATACATGAACTAAAACCAACATAAAACTCACACCGCTCTGACAAAAATTTAGACCTGCAGAATCTGAGCTGGGAAACCTGGGTTCATTAGACATGAACGCCATACAGCAAAGGAGAGAAATAAGCCTGCCGTCCCACTGCAAGAGTTATCAGTGACATTAACATGCAGCCAATAATGACCCATGAATCCTAAGTTTCGTGAACAGCAACAGACTTTGATGAAAACAATTTCAGTTAAAAACAGGAAACATCATTAAAATATGTGCATTCATAAGCACAGAGTCAAAACATAGCGGGGATTAAAAAAAGTGCCCGGGATCAAAAGCATCCTATCAGGCCTTGAAAGTGACACAGAGAGAAAATGGGAAGCAGGACAGACAGAGCGGAGGTCCCGTGATGATCAAAAGTGCTTCTCTCTTTCGCTGGAAGAAATTAAGCACGCTGTTGGCTCCCTTCCCTTAGGAGCACCAGGTGACAGCTGTGCAGAGCACACACTGAGTTTCTGCAGGGGCAGAGGAGGGAATGGGAGCATTGGCTCTATTGTTAACATCTGAGGGTTTCCTAGTTTGAAAAGAACTGCTGGGTTTTTTTTTTTAGAATAACTATGTAATTTTCCTGCAAGTATAAGAAAATATTACACAATAATTACAGACAGAAGGGAAACTGGAGTCTATATGAGAGAGGGAATTTGTTCGGTGGGCGTCTCCCCAGTTCTCTGGGTTTGGAAGATGTTAGAGCAGCGATTTTCAACCTTTTTCATCCCTTGGCACACAGAGACTAATTACTAAAACTCTGCAGCACACCCCAAACTGTGTATTTTGCCAATCTGACAACAATAATAGGTGCGCGCTGGATTCGTTCGCACCAGATTCCCACCAGATGGCTACTGCCGTGTTGGCCGTTGTCCTTTTTTCATGTGACACTCTAGGGAATAGAGGTCAGAGCCCTGGGCTGGACAGTGAGGATCTGCCTGTTTTAAAGACTCTTGTGGCGCACCGGGTGACAGTCACTGGGTCAGAGGGTCTTGCATGTGGTCACATGACACCTGACTACGAAGGTCCCTGCAGCCCCTCTGATGCGGTGTTAGGGTTCGGCACGCTGTGCTTTTGTTAAATGGGTCAGAGTCCACAAGGGGCTCCAGGAGTGGTGGGCTTGCCAGGGCCTTATGGGTGGGGTCTGACCTTTGAGGTTCTACTCAAAGGTTAGAGTCATTTTGCCAAGATCCAGGCAAGGGAGTCAGGGGACAGAGGCCCCCAGCAGGGTGGCAATCCCTGTATCACCTTAGAGCTGGAATCCATAACCTGATTTCTGGGCATTGGCAATGAATGGAAAAGGGTAAGAGAAATGAAGGGCATAGGTTAATTCCTAGCTGTATTTCCTTGAGGCTAATATTAAATAAATTAAATAACAGTTAAAATGCAACGAGGAACTCCAGAAGCGGACATGACAGACCCGAAACTAAAGCTTTGCTGTGGGTCACTCACAGTATCTGTCCAAGGGCAGCTGAGACCAGCAGGCCTGTCACCTTCTCAAGTGACAGAACGAGTTCCCTCTTAGTGTCTACTGGGCGCTCATACACTTCATGGCCTTTGCTCCTCGGGTCAGTGGGGCAGGGGAAACGACCATCACCGTCCCACAGGTAAGAAAGACCCCTCAAGATTAACAGAGAAAAGGGCTAATCAAAGTGAGGAATGGGACCGAAAGTCGGGTACCCCATCAGCCCTACGCTCTCCTCAATACACAAGCCTACGTCTACAAGAACAACATCAGCTTTTGGGAGGCATGAACCTCTCTAAGAATCCAATTAAAAAATGTAGGTCCTTGCTCCTGAAGAATACACATACATATAATATTTACCATTAATTTCAAGAGGTTTATGGAGTTTCTCCACTCCACGCGAAGCCCGTGGACCCAGGGTCAGAGCCCTTTGCCCGTGCGGCCCAGGGGGCGGCTGGCTGGGCTCTGTGAGGCGCAGTTCACCTTCTCTGGCCCCATTCCTGCATCACTGGGACCCAGGCCCTCTTTAAAGGGCACTTTCCACAGGCCGACAGTTAACTATGGTGGCCATTTGCACTTCCTAAACTCCTCTGTGTACACAGAAAAGCAAACAAAATATTCCCCCAAAGCAACATTAAAACCACAAGAAAGCAGAGATCTTCAGCTAGACTACATACGTGCAGAATCACAGAGGACTGGAATGGGTATTTGGTTGGTAGGCCTGGCTTTTGAAGTCATCATCTTCAATGTGAAGTGGTAATTTTCAGTCTCTTTGTTCTCTTTTCTTAGAGAGATATGAACTGATTTTTACAACACATCCAGGGGTCTTGGTATCAAAATAAACTACACAGCAATCCCTCTGAGCAGCAGCCTGTGGTGGCAATACTGATTAGCTTACTAAAGGGCAAAAGAATACGTGAAGGACCCGACCACCTGGGAGCAGGCTTCCCATCCCAGAGGCCGTGAGTCCTGGAAAGCAGTCCCTTCATGCAAACCAACAACGTAAGACCTGAACTCCAGTGAAATGCGGGGTCATTGTCACCCAGGCCCTCTCGCACACTTGGGAGTGAAGGTGGAGGTAAGGAGCGTTCTGACCTTTCTTTCTGCTTCACTTAGATTCTCAGGCTGACCCTTAAGCTTCAAAAAGTTTTGCAGGGGAAGCAGGAACCGGAAAACAAGCGAGACTGCCATCAATGAGAGAGAATGGAGAAAGTGCCAACCCTCCTCCTTGCCATGCCAGGGGGGACCCTGGGGAAACCCCCACAAGGGCTTGCCTGTGGAGGGGTCAAAGGTGAGTTTCCAACTTCTTCCCTCTCCTCCAGAAGGTTACCCACAGAGGGCTCCACCCAGCCAGACGGCCCAGGCGGAGTTTGACTCCCCCACACTCCGCACCTGAGACCCTCCTCCCCTGTAGACCGTAAAACATCCCTTTCATTTCAAGGTACCAACTGCTTCCTGGTGGCGACGGTCTGAATGTTTTACACTGTTGCAAATACAAGAGTCAACGTGAAGATCCATTTCTCCGGTTCAGTCTATAGTTTTCCAAGTTTCCATCACATCTTATCTCATTTTATTCTCCCAGGAAGCCGGTAAAGTAGGTGCATTTCTAATCCAGGCTGAGAAAGGCCTCTTAGTAAACCATAAAAGCATTTATTTTTCAAATTAAAGCAAAACTCGAGGTTACAAAAAGAAAGAAACTATACAACCAAGGAGACTTGCTACGCTGATTAGAATTTAATGAAATTAAATAAAACCTTTAACCTGGGCACTTACAACTAAACGCGCAAATGCGTCTGTTCATGTCAAGTTCAGCAGGGAAGCTGCGCCGTGACTGACGAGGTCCGCATTGACTTTGGGACGAAGCTCCAAGGGCAGCGTAAGCAGCAGCTCAAGGCCGGAAGGCACGCGCTCACCTGGACTCTGAACCCGAGTCTGTTTCCAAACCGTTATTTCACACGTCTCTTTTGCCTTCCTCTTAAAGTCAGAGCGCTGCCTGTTTTGAGCCACAAATCAAACTGTGCACTTTTGGTTTGGTTTACTGTAACTGCAGTATTGAAAGAACTGATCTAAAGAGCTGTTAGCTCTAGAAAATAGTTTGGAAAACAGGAATAAAGTCCCAGCCCCATACATTATTACCCAGAAGGCCACACGGCACAGAAATGTTATCAACGCCACCTTCTTACCTGCTCTTCAAGATAAACCCTGTGTGGCACCAGCAAAGTCTCCTTATGGCACAGCCATGTCCACCCCAGTGGCCAAGGCAGTGCACGTAGGGCTGCACAACAAATGCTCTAAATCAGTGAGCAGAGCTCAGGTGCCCTCCACACCTGTTCTCTCGTGGAAAGGTCCATCACTGCAAGTTTGCTGAGCTGACAGGAGGGGGAGGGGAGCAGAGACCTTCAGCGGCCTTTCTCGGGTGGTCAAACAGCAGCCCCCACCCCCAACAACTACCTGCACCTTTTCCAGCTCCACACACACAATCCGCTCCTGCCAAAAAATCAACTGTGCAATAGCAAAACATCCACTAAACAAGAGGCCACAAACAAAAGCCACCCAGACAGCATGACACAGAATTGCACCGCTGTCCTTCTGTGGGGGACTCAGAGGACTTAAAGGGCTGTGTCTTCCTAGGAGGCTAGGCTTCACTTTGGGCTCCATCATGTATGCTGTGAGGAGTAGCCGGAGATTCTGGACTGGACAACGGCACAATCAGATTCTATGTTTCAGAGAGCGAGTTCATTCTCACGGCACTGTGGGAGGTGCAGGGAAGCCCTGGGGTCAGCAGGCTACTGCGGTGGCCCAGAGAAGAGACAGCCAGGCCCGGAGGAAGGCAGAGGTGACGGCGGGGAGGAAGAGGAGATCCCGCAGGGGCGCAGGTCATCGGAGGCGAGGGAGGACAGTGTACGTGGGCAGTAGGCCGCGCACACAACTCCTCACAGCCCATCAGCCATCCGAGAAACTGCCGGAATGCAGAGGACTCACGGGGTTTACGATGATGGAGTGTCACCCCTCCCTTACCTTGGCCGCAGAGTTCGAGACTCCATGTGTAACATTCCGAATAAGGCCCCCGACATTTCCATACTTGATCAGTCCAGTAACCCCTTCAGAAACGTCGTTCAAAAGCCCCATGGGATTGCCAAGAAAGTCCACCGACCCCAGGATCCGAGCTGCCTGGCTGAGGAGTTCCTGTCACACGGAGGGAAACAAGAGGCAGAGCAGCGCCTGTTACAGCTGCAGACAGGGGGCCCGAGCTCAAAGGCCAGAAATCAGCCCGCCCTCCACCCCATCAACACCGACAAGTGGCTTCTCACTCTCATCGACCAGCTCCTGCCCTTTCACCAGCCCCAGCTACACCCCTCCCAAACGCTCACTCCCCAGAGGCTCCCTCCAGTACTCCTAAGTTTTCCTCACAAATATTCTTCAAAGAAGAATAAAAAAGGTGTGAAACAGGAATGATTCTTTACACATAGTGATATTAGTATATCACGATTCTCCCCTTCCCATCGCTCCCACAGAGAAGGAATTAACCAGCAGTGGAGAGTGCGCCACGGAAAGGAAGGGAGGCGGGAAGACCTGTGGTCCCTCGGCATCTGCGGAGGGGACAGTGCATGTTCAGACCTGTGAGGTAGCCCTCCGCTTTCTGTGTACCCCCCGCACCGGGCCCCGGGTTCTAGTGATACCTGCTCTATCACTCTCCTTACATACAGTTCAGTGGAATGACCACCAATTAGGAAAAGCAAGGAACAAAACATAAAAGGAAAGCAGGAAAACAGGAGGGAGGAGGGAAGAAAAGGAGGCAAGAATAGAATATATTTTACCTCTGAAAGCTAAATAAATTTGACATGATCGTGACCTATCTATTCATTCAGGAGGAGGCCTTGGCTTTGTATTTTGGTCTTTGCGGCCTGGACAATACATACAAAATGGAAAATGTCCAACTTGACTAAAAAAATTTCTTTAAGTTCAACTCAAGGGCAGGATCTCGTAAGCTCTAACAACACTGGCGAGGTTGCTGAAAGGAGGCCCATGCCCGGCAAATAAAGAGTTCACAGTATTTTGTTATCATGAAAGTATCAGTTAAACCCTTCAGACTTGTGACTCATCTCGTGGAAGCCCCTGAGACTAGTTCTGAGGGACAAGATTAACGGCTCCTAAGTCAGATGCACTGGTTTGGGATTTTCACAACGTGTACAGGCTTCACGGGCTGTGGCCTGGCCCGTAATTCAACAATCAGAGCTGAAAGGTTTAACTGGGTTCTCAGTAGTAGTGTCTTAGTAACCGAATTTCCCAAGCAACTAAAACAAACATTCTGCTTTCATTCTCCAGAACATTCTGCAAACATTCTCCAGCCACTAAGTAGTCGCCCAAAGCTCACCTCCTGGAAATGTTTGAGGATATCGTTGATAATGAACTCCTTGGTCTCATAGGGATGTACCCGAGTGAATGGATCCAGATTAATCACAGCATCTTCAAACCGAATCAGCGGAAATCCCAAGGTGCTTTTTAGGGCCTAGTTAGGGAAGAAAGGAAATGACATAGCTCAGCCAAAGAATGACCTCTCAAGGTATGTAATTCTGGATCCCTTGAGCAGGACAAGCCATGCCAACTTTCCCTTGAGAGCCAAGGTTCTGATACTTATAAGCAAGCGTTTTTCTCTGTAATTATAAAATAAAATATGAGGAAAAAATATACATGTCACCCAAAGTAATAGGTCGCACATACAAACAGACACTACTAGCTTCACAGCATAATTCTCTCTGATGTTTCATATCTGTGTGTTTGTTGTGGTTTACTTTCTGACTGAAGTGCTTGTACACCACACATACAGGAAGGTGTACTAATCAAATGTACAGGCCAAGGATTTTCCCAACATGAACACCACTGTGGAACCATCCAGACGAGAAAGCAGATTACTACCTTGTGTTGGAAGCATCCCCTCCCCATTTGCGGATTCCCAGTCACTACTCCCTCTTCCCCTAAGTCACTGCTATTCTGACTTCTAGGACCACAAATCAGTTTTTCCTGCTTTGAATTTTATATAAATAAAATCATCGGTCTGTGCCCTGGCTGGTGTGGCTCAGTGGACTGAGTGCCAGCCTGTGAACCAAAGGGTTGCCGGGTCGATTCCCGGTCAGGGCCCATGCCTGGGTTGCAGGCCAGGTCCCTGGTAGGGAGTGCGTGAGAGGCAACCACACATGGATGTTTCTCTCCCTCTCTTTTTCCTTGCCTTCCCCTCTAAAAATAAATAAAATCTTTAAAAAAATCACCAGCCTGTATGTTGCTGTATGGGGCATCTTACAGTCAGCATTAAGCCTGTGAGATTCACCAGGTTGCTGCACACAGCTGTACCCCATCCATTCTTATTGCTACACTGTGTTCTAATGTGTGAGCAAGACACTGTTGAATCGCTGCTGTTGGTGACCAGTGCGCTGTGGGACGGTGCCTCACCAACTGCACCACACGGCTCAGGGTGGAACCTAGGTAACTTTATTAGCCAGTGTCGCCCCAATGAATTCAACAACACTTTTAAAATATAAGAAATAAAACACCCCCCAATTAAATAAGGAATGTACACATTCAACCTTAGTATACACTGCCAAGCAGTTTTCCGAAGCCGTGAACTGGTTAACCCGGCCTCTGGCAGTCGGTGAAATTTCTTATTCTACGCGCCCATCAACACTCGGGACAGACAGCTCTTTCGAAAACCAAATACTCGGATGGGTGTGTCATGGTATCTTTATGGTTTTAATTTCCATTCTCCTACTGAGGAATGAGATTAATCACTTTTGAATATGCACTGGCCATTTGGATACTCTTTTTTGTAAAGTGTCTATTCAAGTCTTTTGCTCATTTTTCTGGTGGGTTGTCTGTTGTTTTTTTTCTTATTGCTTTGTAGGATTTTTTCTTATACATCCTAAATATAAGCCCCATGTTGAATATCAACTCATAGAAATATCTTCTCCCACTCTGTGACGAGTCTTGTAGCCCTTGATAGTGTTTTGTGATGATCAGACATTTTTTTTTTTTTATTTTGGGAGCCCATGTATTAAGCTGGGGACAGTGAAACAAGCAAGGGCTTAGCACAGAGGAGGCAGCATGAGAGAGCCTAGGCGGGGCTGCTCTGGCCTCTCAAAATGTTCCAGGAAAGAAATGAGCCTGGGCGGGCTGCCTTGGCTCACTGAGAACTAAAAGCCACAGTGAAAGAAATGAGCCACGGTGGGGCCACTGTCAGCTCACTGGAAAGTCGGGGAAAAGGGGGCCTTTGGAGACAAGTTCAGGGGGTTAGGCTGGGACGAGCTGCAGCTGCCCAGTGCTCCCCTGGCTCGAGTCTCATGGCGTCCCTTGGACTTTAGGAGATGCGTGCCTGTGGGGGGAAGAGGAGGGGGGAAGGTAAAGGCATTGGACATTCTTAGTTTTAATGAAATCCAACTTTTCAATCTTTGTGTCCAGGTTAAGAAATTATCATCCACATTAAGGTTATAAAGACATTCCCACATGTTTACTTATAGAATTTTTATTGTTTTACTCTTCACGTTCAAATCTATAAGCTACTTGGACTTGATTTTTATATGTGGTATGACATAGAGATCAACACACAGTTTTTTCCAAATAGATTTCTAATTAACTGCCTAGTATTTATTGAAAAGATCATCCTTTCCGCAAATGTGGTACAGTGTAAACTTTGCCACATGAGGAGGACCCAAAACAGTGGAATTTATAAGAAATTGTGTATTTATTCTTACATGTTTAAATTTCAGTCACCTTCAAAGGGCTCTCCATTTGATGCAATGCACCTATGGAGACGGTTTTTCCACTGCTCAGGACAGTTTTTGAACTCACTGATTTTGATGCTTCTGCAGTTTTTTGTTTCACCTCTTCTACAAAGGCAAAATATTTCCCTTTCAGGACTTTTTTCACCCAGGAAAACAAACAAAAGAAGTTGCTCAGGGCAAGATCAGGTGAATAGGGAGGGTGGGGCACCAGGGTCATGATGTTTTGGGTCAAAAACTGCTGAACACTCAGCATGGTGTGGGCAGGTGTGCTCATAAATTACCCATCATAAAAACGGGCAAACATGCTGAAAGAGTCTTAAAAAAAAATTCACTGAAGCTGAATGCAGCCTCTCACGACAACACCAGCTGGTACACTGATACAGATGGGTTCCTAGGACACTCACCTAATGGGGGAGCCAGTACTACAAGGGGCCACCATCCAGAAGATAATTCTGGGTTTTCAAGTGACTATGTATCTGTTTCTGGATTCTCTACTTCATTTTCTCCTGCCTTCTGCCAATACCACACTATTTTAATTACTGCAATTTTATAATAACTTTTGAAATCTAACAGTGTAGGCTCTCCAACTTTGTTCTCTTTATTCTGGATTACCTCGGTTACTCCTCGCACTTTTTATTTCCATGTGGATTATAGAATCAGCCTGACAATCTGCTACATAAAACGTGCTGAAATTTTCGGCAAGACTGGTTGAGGCTGTAGATCAGTTTGAGGAGAAATGACAACTTTACACTACTGAATCTTCCAATGTGTTAACATGGATGTCCCTTTAACTATTTAGGCCTTTTAATACTTCTCTCAATGATTAATGGTTTCCCGTGTACAGGCCTTGTACACGCTTTGTTTATTCCCAGGTATCTGTGGTAGATTAACAATGGCTATAAGTTCTTTGCAGCTTCTATTAGTGGAGTCTGTTTCCCTTGCACGTGAACCTTCCCTGACATTGCACTTTACTTCAACCAGTAAGATGCCACAGAAGTAACGCTGTCACATGTGAACCTAGGCCTCAAGAGGTCACAGCCTGCGCTCTTCCCTTTCTGTGCTTCCACCATGTGAAGAAGTTGCTACTGGCTTCCTTGGAGATGAGTGACAACTGGGAAGGAATTCTTTCGACAGCCAACGCCAACCATTTGGCATGTGATGAAGTCACCTTACATCACTCAGTCTCCGCTGATGGCCAGATGACGGCAGCCACATGGAAAACCACAGGCGAGTGTAAGAGAAGCACCGCCCAGCTCACTCCAGCCCCAGCGGCTGACCCACAGTTATGAACAAACAAAATGGCTGTTTTAGGCCACTAAGTTTTGGGTTGATTTGGTAATAGATGATGATACTGTATCTGATGCTTTCTTACCACTTCAGTAAGTGACATCCTTCCAATATTCCCTTTCTCTGTAACTGGTGCTGACGTGTAGAAATGTCGTTGATTTTTGTGGGTCTGTTTCTAGAGTCTGTGTTTTCTCTTGGTCCTATTGTTTGGTAGTCAGGTAATTTGTGATTGAATGCAGCATTTTGTATGAAAACTTACAGGGACTTTGGATGAGTCTTCAGCTTCTGGCAGGCAGTTAAAGGGGCTTAATCCAATCAGGATTTGTGTTTTCTCAAGGCTAGATTTCAGTCTGTATAAAGGCCTGGTATAGTCCTTCAGTGGTCTCCACTGAAAACCAATTCTATTCCTCCATTTTTACTCTGCTCAGCACCATAAAACTGCTAAAAGGTCTATTTAGGTGTTCAGTCTTTTGGCTGCCACTTTTTGCCTGGCTTTTGACTAGTTTACTTAGAAATTGGCACCTGTCTCAAAAAATAAAGCAGCTCAGACTACTGGGGTCTCCTTTCTACCTATCCCTTCTCTGTAACGCTTTAGCCCCTCAATTACCAGCTGTCTTAGTAGCAAAGAAGTCCAACTGCTGCTCTGCCAGCCTCATGAGACTGCCAGAAGCTTCACTCGGATCTCTGCCTTTGGCAGTTGCTTTCTGCTTGACTTCTCTGCCTTTCTGCCCACTGCACTTACCAATCAGAAATGGCTCTCTGCCTTTCTGCCCACTGCACTGACCAATCAGAAATGGCTCTCTGCCTTTCTGCCCACTGCACTGACCAATCAGAAATGGCTCTCTGCCTTTCTGCCCACTGCACTGACCAATCAGAAATGGCTCTCTCCCTTTCTGCCCACTGCACTGACCAATCAGAAATGGCTCTCTCCCTTTCTGCCCACTGCACTGACCAATCAGAAATGGCTCTCTCCCTTTCTGCCCACTGCACTGACCAATCAGAAATGGCTCTCTCCCTTTCTGCCCACTGCACTGACCAATCAGAAATGGCTCTCTCCCTTTCTCTCCACTGCACTGACCAATCAGAAATGTTTCAAGAACAAAAGCAGAGTAAATGCTGCTCACCTTACCAAGTTCCCCCCTCATAAACCGGGGCCCCTCGAGCCTGTCTGTCTTGGTAGCTTCCCACTATCTTCAAACAGACTCTTGGTTTTTTTCTTTAAATCTAGCTTTTCTCAGCTGAACTGGGTCTGCTATAAGCCAGTTAAAAATTTCTGGATATGGTTTATTTTTCAATTATATTTTTATTTAGCACAGTTGATATTTCAAGGCTTTTAGAGAGAATGCCAAATTCTTCTTCTTTTTTGAATGTG